>CATIWM010009371.1:0-12626 GCA_949671775.1 Mallotus repandus | reverse complement strand
TAATTTTACCTATTTTTATTAGGAGTTTATTTAGGGTTTACTTTTGGCATTTAAGCTTGTTTTTCACCTTGTTTTGGACGGTTTTTGTTTTCTAATAATATTACAGACTTGTTTTTTTCAAATTTCCTAGAATTCGATAGAATCAATAGGGGTTTGAAGGTTGCGAATCGGTATTCCTTAGAATCAACGATTTTCGCAAATTATCTACCTTTCGCTACATCACTGATCCTAGGAGGAAAGATGTATCATTTTCTGTTGGGGATATAGTGTTCCTCAAGGTGTCTCCGATGAAGGGAGTAATGAGGTTTGGTAAGAAAGGTAAGTTAGCTCTAAGATACATTGGACCCTTTGAGATTCGCTTAAGGATAGGAGATGTAGCTTACAGACTGGTGTTGCCATCGGAGTTATCGCGGATTCATCCAGTGTTTCATGTCTCGATGTTGAGGAAGTACATCTCCAATCCTTCACATGTACTTTGGCCTCAGATAGTGAAGGAAAGAAGATTTAACTTATGAAGAGTATCCAGTGGCGATAGTAGATCGGCAAGTTCGTCAGCTCTGCACCAAAAAAATTCCTACGGTGAAAGTGCTGAGCAACCATACGGTGGAACACTGCACGTGGGAGACCGAGGTTGTGACGCAAGTGGCATACCCCTATCTTTTTACTTAGTAAAACTTTTTATATTTTCTTATTTTGTTAAAATTCGAGGACGCATTTTTATAAGGAGAGAAGATTATAATGACCCGTATTTTATTTTTATTAATTAAAGTTTAACTCGGGATTTAAGAGTTAATTTATTATTTTATGGAATTTTTATTAAATAAATATTTTTGGTAAATTTTATATATATTAAGAGGTTGGATTATAAATATTTGTGTGTAAATATTGTGATTAAAAGTTTTAATTATTATTTTATAAATGGTGTAAATGGGTATTTTAGTAATTTATTTATTTAGTGTATGTTTTATATATATATATTGTGTATGTATTATTATGTAGAAGATATTTTGATTTTTTTAAAATTGTACTTTTGCACTTTGAATATTTTAAAAAAAAAGAAAAACATACAAAAAACGTTCTCTTCTTCTTCTTATTCTTCTTCTTATTTCTTTCTTCTCTCCCGAAACCAACAACCCACCACCACCAGCCTTTGCCCAGCAACTGTCCAGCTGCTACCGATGTCATTGAAGCTGCCAGCAGCGCCTCCCTTCGCCGGTCATCACTTCTCTTCCTCTTCCATTTTCTTCTTTTGTTGGAATCTTGCGAGAGCCGCCGGCGCCGCCTCCGGTCACCCCAAGCCTCGCCGCCGGCGCCGCCTTCGGTCACCCCAAGCCTCGTCGCCGGTCTCGAAACTCTCCTTGTCCTCTGGGCTTCTTGATTCTTCAACCAATTTAAGAAAATAATTTAGGTAATTACTTTAAATTTGAGTAATTAAATTCTAGGTTTATAGGTTAATTTGTTAGATTAAGCTTGATTATGATTTTATTAGGTATAGGTGCTTTGAGATTGTTTGTTGTAGAAATTGAGAGCTTGCTAAATATAATTTTTATTTATTTTTCTGGAATTATTTTCAAAAATGCATTATTCCAAGCTCGGAGTTACTGTTCCAAGCTCAGGGAGATTATTTTTTAATAAATTCTACTGATTATTTTGGGCAAACTTCGTGAAGAAAGTTTATTGAAATTATGTGTAGAATTTTTATTATAAATTTTTGAATGTTTATGTGAAAAATGAATTTTTGAAAAAAAGTGTATAAATTAGTAATTTTTATATTTTAGTTGAAATTATTGTTAATTATTATGTTTTAGACAGTATTTGAGTAATAAATAGTATTAAAATAATTTTTATGAATTATTTCCTATTTTTAGCTAATTATTAGTTATTTTCGAAAAAATATATGAATAATAAGTTTATTTATTATTTTTGAGCTTAAATGGTTATTTGCAAGTAATGTTAATTTAATTGTAAGATTTGAATTATGTATGTTCATTGACGAAAATTTAAGTATAAACTAGAATTTTACTATTTATTTAAAAATAAATATATTTTATATTTCATTGTGGAAATAAATAAATTTATGGTATTTAAATGAGCTTTTATGATTTTTGGTGGTTTATTGAAAATTATATTATTTTATTGGTTGTTGTCAAATTGGTTCTGAGTCGGAAATTTATGTGTAGTTTAGAAGTCTAATCCGAGTGTGGTACTGTGTGGTGAATAGAAGTGTTTTTCGTGTAGGAACATCTCTACTTTAGCAAAGAGATGTCTGTTTTACAGAGAAGACCCTACGAAATTTTTGGTAGATTTCTCATAAAATGTAACATAAGCCTGTGTCAAATTTATAGTTTTAGTTGAGTTGTGTCTTTGATCGAGTCAGTTTTGCTAATCCTATAGTTTTCATAATTCCGAGAATTTTCATAAATTTATTTATTTTATTTTACGGGCATATTTTAAATAAATATTATTTATTTTAGAGAACTCTAGAACTCGAGCTGTAGTATTAGAGCAACAGAGAATACGTAGCCTAACATGCTCAACCTGTGAGTTAATTTTATTAAATGTGTATTACGCGTGTTTTCATTATATTTTCAAGTAACTAAAAATAATTAAAAAATGATTATATAATTGATTTATGAAGATATTTATATTGCCATATGCATGATCATTTCTTCTATATTTATGAATAATAATTGAAAGCATGTTTAAAAGAAAATTATTTCATTATGTTTTATTTATTATTTAATGATTTATTTATTTTATTTTATTATTTATAATTCAAATTGATTTGAAGATAATGATAGAACGTGCTACCTAGTGGGTGTCACTAGGACCACGTGCGCATGGGTAAGATCTCGGTATATGTTTAAAATGTGAAATGGGCTTGGAGGAGCATGTGCTCTCAGGCAAGAGTAAATGGTTAGAGCTCGGTGGAGCTAGTGCTTTCGAGTCGGAAAAAGAAATGTAACTCGGTTGAGCTTATTCTCGAGACATCAATATGGAATAAGTGAAATGACTGTAGTAATAACTCGATTGAGCTTGGTCTCAGGACGGCAGTTACTTGAATTAAAGAGAGCCGAAAGACTATTAGAATAATGGTTTAGGTGTTCTACCAGGTTTTTCGCTAGAATAATTATTTTATATATTTTCGTACGAGGATTTCACATTAAATTGATTTAAGAAGTTTTAAAGAGATTTTATATAAATATTATTAAGAAAAGTAAATATTTTAATAATTATAATTATTTTATTCTATTTTGTTTTAAAAAGGATTTTAACAAATGGTTTTAAAACCGGCATGCATTTTATAAAATTGATTCACTCAGTGATGTCTGATTCCCCTCAATTTATTTTTTTCAGGACCTCACAGTCAGTCTACTAGTATTCACAGTTTGCGCCGAGTTTCTTCTTCACCGGCTGCGGTATGTATATTGATTTGATTTGCGTATTGTGTAACTGAATTCTATATACCACAGTAGTTAATTCAAGAATATGTATTATCAGTATTTTAATTTTACCTAACTTGAGATGTTGTATTTGAAGAATATTGTTTTATACTTTTGGTATTGTGCATTTATTATGATTTTATTATTAAATGCATTATTTTATTTTGTGAAAAATTTCTAAAGCTTACTATGGGTTTCAGTTACTTTATGTATCTCCATTTCCTAATGTCGGTCACGTACCTTTAGGTTGGATCGGGTCGTGACATCATGTTTAGTTTGATTACCGTTTGTTTGGTTGAGCGGTTCAATCATGATACTAGGTAAATTTCGAACATTGATTTTTGGTTCGGTTGGTGCCCATGTAAAACTGAACCGATCGATTAATCGAACTAATAAGGAGACATAAAACGACGGCGTTTTATATGTTGCCCTAAACCTAGACATATATACACCATCATATTCTCTACAATACACATTTTTGCTAACCCTAAATCCTAATCATCGTTCTCTCCTCTCAACCTCTCCACTTGCTTATCTTGCTCCCTTTCCTTTATAACCTAAAAATCTAATATTCACTCACAGTCTCACCGTCGTTCTTCTCTACACTCTAATCTAGCATGAGTTCTTCCCTTGCTCTCATCTCTATGTTTTCTGTTGATTATCAAACGATATTGAGTCTATGACTCTCAACACACTAAACTCTACTTATGTTTTCTTGATGTTTTGATTACAATAACCACTCTGACTAGTTTTTTATACAATACTAGAAGGCCGATTACTCTGTTATTTTTTACCGTCAGTGTTCAATAATAAGCATTGACAGTGAGGAAATTAACATGCAAAGTTAGATCTAAAGAAATCAACTAGATATGGTAAAGATGTACTGATCTTCAAATTTTTTTTTTTGCATGTTTATTATTAGCTGCTAATAAAAGGGATTTTGATATTCTTTTATGTTGTTTCTTCTATTTTTTACATGATTTACTACTGGTGATTGATCTCTATGGTTGGATCTCACAAGTATTTTTTATCTCATGGAAATCCAATGGTGGAAGCCTAAAGTGAGCTTGATAAGATCCTTGGTTGATTTTGGTGGAAGCTTAGTGTAGCCCCTATCATCAGTTCATCACTTGAGTCAAATCGTCCTCTGAAGCATCACTATTAAAGGTAAAATAAAATTGACTTTTTTAACTCGTTTCTTTAATAAGTTAAAATTTTATTTTTTAACTCGTTTCTTTATTTTATTTATCTAGTTCTTCTCTGTGTTAATTTTTAAAAAAATATAGATACGAAAAAAAAATTGTTTTCTGCCTTTTTAAAAATTGTGTTATTAAATTTTGTTACTAATTTTTAAAAAAAGTAGTAAATGATTTTGAAATCTTTTTTATAATTTAAACTGCATCATGAAAATTGAGAAATATATTTGTTCTATTTTATATTTTTACCACTAAATTAGTACTTGAACTAATTTCGTTCTCTGTGACTCTGTTATAGTTTTTCAACTTGATGTCTCTTGAGAAAAAAAAAGTGTTTTGTTCGCTAACAGAACTTATATCAATGTATGTGGAAGCATGTTATGGAGTTCTAATCTAACGTTGTTTACTTGTTGTTTATATTATTGTTAGTTAGTACTTGCCTTTGATTTTGTGGAAGCCTGCCTACTATTTATTTCTAATATTTTGTTATTGTATACTACTTTGTAGATGGAAACAAAAGGAGGTCCTACCAGTGGCAGTCAAACTGCTACTGGTGGTGAACCACAGAAACTTGCAGAGGTGGTGGAAGCCCAAACGCAATAGCAAAATGCTAAAAAAAAAAAAGAAAGGGCACAGAAAGAAGAAATGCAACCTGAAAGCACTTCGAAAAAATACTTAATAAGCAAGGGAACATATCTCATGCTAAATGTATCTATTGTGCTACAAAATTAGAAGCTGATACAAAAAAAAATGGCACATCATCACTCAGGCATCATATGCTCACTTGCATGAAAAACCCTTGCCCTAAGGACTCTACGTAGTCCTTTTTAACTCTAAGTCCTATTGTGCATTCTGAGTCTGATTCTGTTGGTATCTTAAGTACATGGAAGTTTGATCAAGATGCAGTTAGAAGTGCATCAGCTAACATGCTCATAGTTGATGAGTTGAGCTTTAAATTTATTGAGGGGGAGGGATTCAAGCATTCTATGTCTCTTGCTTGTCCTAGGTTTAAAATACCTAGCAGATGGACTGTCTGTAGAGACTGTTTCAGTGCATATGTTTCTGGAAGGTTAGAAATGAAAAAAATGTTTTTGAATCACTCTCAAAGTCAAAAAGTCAGCATTATAACTAACTCTTGGACTTCAATTCAACGCATTAACTACATGTGCATAACTGCACATTACATTAATTCAGAATGGAAGCTCCATAAAAATATCATTTCATTTGTACCTGTCACATCTCATAGGGGGGAATATATTGCTAAAACATTAGAAAACTGTCTACTTGATTGGGGGATTAAAAATGTTTTTAATATTACAGTAGACAATGCATCTTCTAATGACACTGCAATTAGTTTTTTTTTTTAAAAAAAATTGATAAGTTAGGGCACATCTGTTGTGAGAGTCAAATATGTACACATGAGATGCATTGCACACATTCTAAATCTTGTTGTAAATGACGGTCTAAAAAAGCTCATGCATCTGTCAAAAGGGTTAGAGAAGTAGTCCGTTACATAAGAAATTCACCTGCTAGGTTGGCAAAATTTAGAGAGTTTTCTTATTTAATTGGTAATGAGTCAAAATCTTCATTGAGTCTAGATGTCCCCACTAGGTGGAATTCTACATATCTTATGTTGGACACTGCTTGCTCTTTTGAAAAGATTTTTGAAAAATATGAGGAATGTGAGTGTGCTTTTAAAGCAGATCTAAGGGATAATGTGCTTAATTTTTTAGACTGGCAATCTGTGAAATAACTTATTGTTTTCTTAAAACACCTTTATGAAATTACATTAAGAATATCTAGTTCTCAATATGTTACTTCAAACACTTTTTTAGTGAAATTTCATATCTATTTTGCATACTAAATGAATGGTAGTTATCTGGTGATGTTGCTAAAAGAACGATGACATTTTCACTGAAAAGCAAATTTAATAAATATTAGGGAGATCCTGAAAAGATGAACTTATTAATCTTTATTGCCACTATTCTTGACCCAGAGATAAGCTTGAATATATGGAGTATTCAATGAAACATATATATGGTGAAACTTTGGGTGGAAGCCTTAACATTTCTGTAAAAAATGCTTTAGCTGAGCTGTTTAATGAGTACTCTTCTTTATACAAACATGCTTGTGACTCTGCTTCTCAAAGTGGCCTCCCAAGTGATGCTTGTGAACCTGGTTCTGCTAGTGCTAATACTGGGAAGTCAATGTCTCTGTTAAAAGCCCGATTTAAAAAGCATAAAGCAGAACTTGGTCTAGGTGCAAGCAAATAATCAGAGTTAGATATTTATTTATCTGAGTCTATTATTGAAGAGGAGGGCACATTTGACATCTTACGATGGTGGAAGTTGAACTGTGAGAGGTTTCTAATTCTCTCAAGCTTAGCATGTGATATTTTAGTTGTGCCCATATCCACCGTAGCTTCTGAATCGACTTTTAGCACGGGTAGGAGGGTTCTTGATTATTTTTGAAGCTGTCTAACTCCCAAATTAGTTGAGGCATTAATTTGTTCACAAGATTGGCTTAGAAAGTCACAATAAGCCAGTCTCAATTGAAGAGGCATTCGAAGAATTAGAAGCATTTGAGAAAGGTATGTTCATTTCTTTGTCTAAATTTATGTTCTACTAATTTACTATCTTAACTCTTAACTTCTATTTTCTCCTTTTTTATTTTTGGAGTTACCCCTAGTTGGTATTAGTCCAAATAGCACAACATCAATGGCCATTTAGCATTACTATTTCAGTAATGTTTACTGATTTCTGTTGCATACTAATTATGATTTTTGTTTATTTATGTGATCTGTTGTGCTCTGATTTGCTCTGATGTGTTGTGTTTATGATCAATGCTTATGTAACCAACACTTAGGCGACAATCTATTTATTGCCAGTGTTGAGATGCATTTGGTGTATGATATAAGATCATTGATCTCTGCCTATGATTGCCAACACTCAGGTGACATTCACTTTGTTAGTGTTAATCTTGCATGCTAATTGAAGGGCAATGATAATACTTCCACCTATCTTTTGATTATATAAAACGTTGGTAGAAATTTTTATTGTGGCCTTTTATTTAAGTTACTAGAAATTTTTGCTATATTTTGTGCATGAATTAAGCCTTATAATCTGAGCCCATTACTACTGTCTCTTCTTATTCCTGTGTTGCTTTTATTTAAAATTTCTTATTGTTTTTTACCTTCCACCTACGAATGTGTTCTTATCTCTATTTTGCTTTTACTTCCAATTTGTTATTGTTTTACTGTGAATATGTTTTTTGTTTTTGTGAAGGGCTGTGATGCTACTTCCACCTAAGTATTTAGATTTTATGAATATGCTAGCTACATCTTCACCTAAGTATTTAGATTTTATGAATATGGTGACATTCTCTTTGTTGCCAAATTTTATGGCTACATCTTCACCTGATTTGAAAACTAAGTATTTGAGCCCTTTTTGGTTAAATCTATCTTCATAGTTTATTAAGCATTGAGTATATGACTTTCTAATTATTGCATCTGTTTCAATATGTGATTTATTTGCAAGATGATGATATATATTTTAGCTTCTTCACTAATGTGTGCGCGTTCAGTGCTTTTTTTTTTTTAATATTTCTGCAGGCCATTACTATTATTTTTTTGTAGAAATATGGCTGCAGGTGCTGGCTTCTATGTTTTTTTGGCTGAAGTCTCAGCACATTAAGGCAGTGGCGCTTAGTACAATTTTTTATAATTATAGTAGGATACAATTTATTTTTTGTATATTTAAGCCCTTTTTTTTTTGTAATTAAGCCCATTTGACATTAGTTTTATGATTAAGCCCTTATTTGCAATTATTGCATATGTAAAACACATGGGCCTTCTCCCACTATATATTAATGGTATATGATAATTTAAGTTTAAAGTTTTATTTTATACAATTTATTGGCCCAGCCCAAATTGGGCCCAACCGACTTCCCGAACTGCGAATATCGAATTTTTTCAGTCAGCCGAACCGATATTTACCATGCCTTAATCAGCTCGGTTCGGTGCTAATGTTACCTTCAACATAATCTACAAGAAATTACCCTCCCTTGACCGAACCGAAGTGACCGATGCTCAACCCTAGTTAGGGGAATGAACATAAAATGAAGAATGAAATAGAAGGTATATAGACCTTCAACATAAATATAAAGAAATCTACTGGAAACATTCATATAGGTAATAAGTCTCAACGTCCTTTCCTTCATGAGCAGTGAATGAAAACTTTTAGCCAGACAACAGAAAGTGACTAAATGACAAAACAAATAGGAGGTTTTTTTCAGAAAAAATTATTGTTCTTTCTCAAATACCCTTATTTCATTGCATTGTGAATAAAAGGAAAATAATTTTATCAATTACATGGACAATGATAGAAATGTACAGAAAGTTATGATATTTTATTGAAGCTAGTGCCACACCGTAACTAAAATTGATGCAAATAGCTACGGAACAACCCACCTGACATCAGCTAGCAAACTCTATATGCAAAAAGAGATAAAAAAAAAAATACCAGTAGCAAAGCAAACAAAAAACTAGAACAACCCACCTGAATAAAAAAAAAAGACCACCAAAGAGCAAAGCCAATTCTGACTAACAGAGTACACCCAAAAAGAAACAAAATGACAAACAACAAAACCACAGCACTACAACTAATTGCATAACCGAACTCTAAATCTGTGACTAAAAACTATGTATAAAGCTGGGAGGAGAAATCAATACAAAGTGTCCATTTCCAACTCCAAAACCAACCTTGGGGATTCTATTCAAATAAAAGGATCCATGATACTACAAGTACTGAAATTCATTCACTAAATAAGGACTAAAACAGGCTAGCCATTTCTAGGGACTCATACCATGTACTTGTATTTGGGACTAATCCATGAGAATTCAATGCGAAAATTAAGAATACAATTTCTGTTTTTGGTGGTGGACTAAATAGGACTACTCCACACATCTCATAATATAAGTACACCTGACTACGAGCCATAAAAAAAAAGTGTCTATAAAGAACTAACAAGTAGCATGCACTCAACTATAACTGAGAAATTTATATGATCAGAAATCATTAACATAAGTTCATGAAAGCTTGCTTCTTCAACTCCATATAACCTTCGGCAATCAAGAGGATGAACAAATCTCAAAAAGAGATAGACCAATCAGAAGAATTTTCAAGCATGCACAATTTAGCAATATTTTACCCAAGTCGGTGTTCAGTTAGTACCAAACCATCAATATTGTCGAAAACTTGGTGAAATGAATCCCAAATATTTTTTTGACTACAATTTCTATTTCATCCATGATTAGAGGCGACCTTCAATATCAATAAAACGTTGTCATCCAAAGATATAGGTAGCTACCTATTTGTGCAATGTATAAAGTATCAAAAATTCTTTACACAGCACAATCTCAAAAAATTCTTTATACAATGAAAATCCAGCAAACAAAGACAAGCCATAAACGTTAAAACCCCGATTATAAAAAACAGAGCGCACCTGAATTATGGAGACGGCTGGAAACACTGCTTGATTTCAATGAAGTAATCACTTGTTGTGCATTTAAACTATGTAATGCTGCACGATTCTGAAACTTTAAACATTAATAAGCTAATTAAGATCCATGAAACAGAGCAAAGCCAGAAGTCAAAATTCTTCCAATGAACACAAATTCCAGAAAGAGAAAACACGAACCAGTAGCAGCAGAAGAGACCGCAGAGGTGAAGACAGAAGGGACCGATGCTAAGGATGACACCAAGGAGGCTACGGTAGAGGCATTAGAAGCCCCTGCAGTGGAAGAGAAAAAAGATGGGGAAGAAAAGACAGCTGAAGAAGACTGGGTAGCAAAATTAATTGAACTGATTAGTGAGGTTAGAGAAAGCGGTGAACAAGCGTAGTTTAGCTGATTACATGGTGAGAATGAGGTGAACGGTGAGAATGAGGTAGAAGAAGAAGCAGAAGATCCCTCGTGCGACAGAAATAGAAGAAGAAGATCACGAAAGGTGAGAATGAGGTAAAGTGAGGGGTGATGGTGGCGGTGAGAATGAACCAAAGAAAAAAAAATTGGGAACAAAATTAAGATCCTGTAACCCTAACCAGGGGGAAAATTGGAGCGGGAAAGCGGAAAAAAGAAGCCTCTCCGAACAAATTTGAGATATTGTAACCCTAACTATTTTTTTAACCAAAAAGTAGATAATATTTGTTCAAACATGTTTTAACTATGTAGTTTTGCATATTCTAAAATTTAAAAACCCTCAATTATAGATTTTATTTTTTATTTTATTACATAATAGTATTTTTAATAGACTCTTTATTTGAAAAAATTCTCTATTTTAAAGAGTCAAACTAAAAAAAAAATCTCCAATACACTTTTTTATTTTAGAGTTGAGAGTTAGTTTGACTCTCTACATATAGAAAATCAAGTTTGACCCTTTACTCTAAAATATTTTAATTTTCTATGCAAAATATTAATTGATATTTATCTATTTATTGAAAATATTTTCTCTTTCATCAAATGGTAGGAAAAAATTAAATAAATAGAGAGAAATTTTGTAAAAACAAATGAGGAAAAAATTTAAACATTAATGTTTATTGGACAAAGCAAAATAAAGATTAAAAATATGAGGAGTCTATTAGAGTTGTATAAATTTTTTACTCTTTATATTTAGAAATTTTTTGAGATACTCTTTATTGTGCAAAATATGCTCTTTAAATACTATTGGAGATGCTCTAAATATTATGTATATTAAAAATTTGTTATATTAAATTTGCGATTTGCAATATTAATAAATATTTTATTAATTTTAATATTTGATTATTAGTGAAATTTAATTTAAATTTTGGTGTTGAATATTATTTTAATATTATTGATTTAGTGCATTTTAATACACTTTAAAAAAAATTTAAGTGTCAATTATTTTTAAACTTTTATCTTTTATTAAAAAAAATGCAACACAAATTTTTTTTTCTTTTTTCTTCTTCTCCCCTGCTTTTCTTTTCCTTTTCTTCTTTCCGTCTGACAACACCACCATCACTGTTACAATGCCGGACCACCATTTGACGACGTCACACCTCCATCTGAAGCCACCTACAGTGCCGAACAACAGCCTCCTTCCTCTTCTTCTTCTTTTTCTTCTTTTCCATTTTTGGCCGGAAATTTATTTCCTCACCGACGAGGTTGGTTTCTTTTGAAAGCTCATTCTCTAGGCTTCTTAAATCTTCAAACCGTTTTGAGTTTTGACTCTGGTAACTACTCTGTTTGTTAATTATTCGATTTTTAATATTTTGAGTTTTTTGTTAATTTAAACTTGAATTTGATTTTATTTGAGATAATTGTTTTGGGACTGATTGTTGTAGAGATTGTGAGCTATCTAAATATGATTTTTATTTATTTTTCTGAAAATCTTGAATTTTTTCAGGTTTGGGTTACTGTTCCGGACAGTCCAAAATCGGAAAATTTTTATATTTTTAATAAATTTTTTGTTATATTTTGAATAATCTTTGTGAAGAAAGTTTATTGAAATTATCTATAAAATTTTTATTATGAATTTTTGAAGGTTTATGTGAAAAAAATGAATTTTTGGAAAAATTCGTATAAATGAGTAATTTTTATATTTTAGTTAAAATTATTGTTAATTATTATGTTTTGGACAGTTTTTTAATGATAAATAGTATTAAAATAATTTTTATGAATTATTTATTATTTTTAGCTAATTATTAGTAAATTTCGGGAAATTATTGAAATTTAGCAAATTATTTGATTTTAATTGAAATTGTTGTTAATTATTCAGTTTTAGACTATTTTTGATTAATAAAGGTATGAAAAATAATTTTTATGGTTATTTTCAATTAATTGTTAATTAGTAATAATTTTAGAAAAATATATATGGAAAATAAACTTATTTGTTTTTTTTAAGTTAAATGAGTATTTTATTATTTTTATGATATTAATAAGTGATTTTAATAATTATTTACAATTTATGCT
>CATIWM010009355.1:0-12477 GCA_949671775.1 Mallotus repandus | reverse complement strand
TTTGTTAGAATTGCAAGGAAGAATGACTCAATGAATTACATCTTTATTTTCTTTATAGTACATGAATGATTTGATTTTAATTGAGTGTTTAATTGAATCATATATGCTTGATCACCATATATGATGTGTTAGTCAAATTATTCACAACGAAAGTTGGGGTAATTTGGTGGAAAAAAAATTGAATTCTCTTAAAGGATAGGAAATTACCTGGAAACAAGAAATCCACTTTAAGGGATTAAAGAATTGGCATAAAACTTCATGGTTTTTGTTTATCTCTATAATGATACGAAAGTACTTATAGACTCTAGATGGAAATGCCCTTATTTGATCAACGACGGTTGCACTTAAGGATTTTGGGCCATATTCTCTAATCATTGCATGTATTCATTCTTTGTTATGATTCATTGATTAATTCGGAATTGTAGTTCTAATAAACCATCTTTACTTTGATATTTAGAATAATTAGTGTATTAGTAGTTAATTATAATAGTTAGAATAATTCAACAACTTCCATTATTAATATATTGCTCATCCATCTTATTATTTATTCGGTTAATATAAAATACAACATTCCCAGTGTTCAACACCCTACTTGCTCTATCTAAGTCCTAGAGACTAGGGTATACAATTCTACCCGCTCCAAAATTTAGTACCGTTACCGGGGAATGTTTGATATTTTTATTAACTTAGGGTAGAGAAAGGTTATTTTAGGCCATATTCTCCAATCATTGCATGTATTCATTCTTTGTTATGATTCATTGATTAATTCAGAATTGTAGTTCTAATAAACCATCTTTACTTTGATATTTAGAATAATTAGTGTATTAGTAGTTAATTAGAATAGTTAGAATAATTCAACAAATTCCATTATTAATATATTTCCTATCCATCTTATTATCTATTCAGTTTATATAAAATACAACATTCCAAGTGTTCGACACCCTACTTGCTCTATCTAAGTCCTAGAGACTAGGGTATACAATTCTACCTGCTTCAGATTTGCACACTATTTTTAAAAATTTTAAACTATCTTCCAGTCATCAATCCCGATCGTGACAATATTTGGGACCAATGTCTAGAATAATTTTTCTTTAATAATTCTTCTCAATTTTGACTTCCAATTGAGTCCTAATTTATACATGCTTAAATAAACAAATTAAGTTCTCAAAATTAAGTTTGTTAAGATCAAAATCAAGATTGATTATTGCTAAGGTCAACAGGTAGCATCTTCTTGCTCAAGTAGTAGATTGTATGTTTAGCGCATGCTTCTCTTTCCTGAGCTAGCAGAACTCCTGTTGCGCTCTCTTCAATCTCTATATATAGGATCCCATTTATAGGGGTCTCAAAATTGGTGAATTCATGAGATAGTCCTTAATTCTATTAAAGCCAATATAATATCTTTCATTCGAAACCATAGGCTAATCTTTTATAGGCAACTTGAATATCGGTTCACACACTTTGGTCAATCTGGTTATGAACTTACTGATAAACTACAACTTTCCTAAGTGTCATAGATCAAATAATGCATGTCAAATTCATTCGTACCGCTCGAAGTGTCTGTTCATTTGTACCACCTTTAAAGCATGCTGAGAATCTAAAAAAGGCTAAGCGGAGTAAAATTAACTGCCAAATCATTAAGCCACACCTCGATTTAATGAATTACGAATGATCGGAGTGGTAAGTCGCTTGTTTTTAGGAAACGTTGATTAAAACGAGAAACTCATTAGATTGGTGTTTGACTCATGAGATCGGAGTACAACTTCATGAAAATTGAAATTTCATTTTCTGAAAACGGACATCGAAAATGCGTCCATAGGCCCTTAAAACTTCTAAAAAGAATCCCAAAATAGTGCATGTAACCCCGAGAAGTAGCGCATGATCAAATTTGCAATATGTGATCATGCACGAACACATCTTGTTCATGCGTGAAAATGGAAGCCGATTTTGACAAAAAAAACCTCAGAAATGAGTCTGGAAGGTCCAAAAACCCTAAAAATCACCCCTAAAATAATGCGATCGAAGCTTAAAAAGGTCTCATGACACATGCAAGAGCGCGTGATCACTCGCTAGGACGAGTGCCCCAGGACCGTGATCACGCGCTAGGACGGGTGCCCCAGGACTGTGATCACGCGTTCCAAGGGCATGATCACATGTGCCATGTGTGTGATCACTCACATTTTCACCAATTTTCACACTTTTTGAGCCCATTTCCCTATAAATAGAGGTCTCTACTTCCCATTTTGGCAAGGCTAGAGCCTAGGAAACACCGGCAAGAACCAAAAAAAGAAAGCGCGCACATGCTGAAACACTGTCAAATTGAAGGCTTAGGAGCCCTAATCCACACACCTTTAGCCCGCTTTCTACATTTTTTGTAAGATTTTTATATCACTTTTGAACCAAACCCAACCACATCTTTGTCAAAGCACGTTTCAAAGGTATACGAATTTGCATTACACACGTTATTTTTAACCTCTCGATGAGGAAAGATTGAAAATCCCATGAAGCTAAAGCTTTAAAAACACCAAACAAGCTCAGTCAAATATGAGGACCAAATAATCATTTTTGCATGTTTATTTTACTGTCTTGCATTTTATTTTGTCACCGCCAGTAGTTGAGAAATTATTGTGATCTGTGTGATGAGACTAGCAATTTGCATGCTGATTGAATAATCACTGCTTCGTTTTGCTCATAATGAACTATCATTCTGCATCAATATGCATTCAATAAATACAAAAGCTCCTTATCTAATCTAGAGCTTCGATATTGCGGTCCAATGATGCAATCATCATTATTTACTGTTTATCTTATCATTTAGAAATACGTTATAATAATTCTTGCTAGAGAATAAACTACGTGCATCTATTTAATCATTCATGATAATATAACCAATGGAAATAAAAGTGAGAAATAAGTTAGTGGGAGTTAGTAAAGTTAGTATCTTGAGATTGAGATCTTCATAACAAAAGGTATATAAAATGCAATGGATGATGCTAATGCAATGCATGCTCACACAAGCATTAAATAAATCTGGGGTCTATGCAAAGTATGATGCATGATGCAATTCAGGAAGCATGAAAAATGATACAAATTTGAGAAGCATGCAAGTATGCAAGTGATGTAATTTGGGAAGCATGCAAGTATGCAAGTGATGCAATTTGGGAAGCATGCAAGTATGCATCTAAAGAATCTAAAAATGAGCATACACATGATAGTGATTTGTTTAAAGGCACATGAATGCATGGAAATGCAATAATCCAAAAGAAGTAGAGGGAGAAGTAGAGAATATAAGTATATTATATGAGAGTAGAGAAAAAGGTTAATAGAAATAATAAAATAGTATTAGATGTGAAATAGACATAAAAATGACAAAAAAAGGACTCTCATGAGGTTGGAGACACTAAATAAGCATAAAATAGCATTTAAAAGCTATACTTGACATCTAAACTCCCTATAAACATAAAATATACTCAATCAAAGCATAAAATATGAAAATAAAGACCTACATGACTCTAAAATTGAAATAAAGACACATAGACAAGGCACTTGTATTCAAAATGGCGGCAATAATCATCAAGAATGTAAATTATGGTCATTAATGCTCTCAAATCAACACAAAGTACTCAAAAATAATAAAAACCCTAATTTAGAACACAAATCATGCAAATGATGTCATAATAACAACAAATTAACAATCAAGGTCATTTAGCATAATCAAGCACAATCAAGCAACATATATGAACAAAACATATTGAATAAGGCTTTAAACAAGAATACACATCAAAATAAGACATGAATCACAAAGAAAATAGATAAACTAATAAATTTGAAGTCACACAAACATTAACAAACACAATCACAATCATCAAGCCAAAGCAAGAACAAAGATCACACTTTAAAAGCACTTTGAGAAGGGTTTTGATAAATAGAAGGAAAATAATGATAAAATCATTTAAAAATAGAAAAATAAGTTAAAATACTTCAATTCCATCATCCTAGGATAATAGGGAAGGGTTAGAATCATGCTTAAGCAAGTGTATACCCTCTAGAACCCTAAGAACTAGGATTAGAGTCATTTGGATGAAGAAGAATGAACACCCGATTTTGGAGCCTGAATAGCCAGTTTTGGGGCCACCAATAACCGGTCTGAGAGGCTCAATAGCTAGTTTGGGCTTTGATTTGATTGGTTTGTGTGGAATTGATTTGCTAGAGCTAGGTTTTGGATTTCGATGATTGATTTTGGTATTTTAAGAGAGATTTAAGAAGAAAACAGAGAGAAACTAAGTCTAGAGAAATTTTGGCATAATTTCCCCATATTTTCCCAAATTTTCCCTAATTTCTAAGGATTTTTTTATGAGAGATCTTTCTTGATTTTTGTGTTGGAATTTTTCTAATTTTAAAAACTAGACAAAGCCCCATAAAGCTTTCCTTAAAGCTTCTATTTATAAGCATTTGAGGTTAGAGGCATTTAGTGTAAGTTCCCTTGAATATTCAAGGCTATTAGGTCATAGTATATACTATCCCTTTAAAGAGTTGACACTTGTCCTAGTATATTCCAAATTTTGAATGTTCCTTACTTGAAAAGCACCTTTTTTGACAAGTGTCCCTTTTTAGATAAGGACAAGGAGAGGTAGATAGTTGTGTTACCCGGTTTGATCACCGGAGGTAAGAAATTTGGTTTTTTACCAAATAGGACCCACTGACACACTAGAATTTTAGAAGATAATTTTAGACTGTAATTCAACTCTGGGAGCTCTGTTTGATCACTAAAAAGTCTCATTGACCAAAGTTTGACTTTTATTCTCAAGGTTTCCAAAGGTTAAACCAAAGCTTCAGGAATCAAAACCAAATTGGAAACTACAAAAAATAGTCTGTAAACAACCCTTATATAGGACTATACTTATTGCTTTAGAAGACATGACTCGGGTGAACTTCTCTTTAATTATTCTTCTCAAACTTCTTTCTCAATCCCAAAAGGGTAAGGTTAACGTTTGATAAGGGTTTAGTTAGGTCTTAAAATAGTGTATTTGGTGATCGAGTATGGTTTTAGTGATTCGATGGATTTTAAAAAGCCTTTAATTTCATTTCTCTTTATCAAATTGACTGTCTGGTAAGACATTTTAGCTTTTCCATCATCAGATATTAGGGTTTTGAAAAATGACCCCAACAATTTACCCTCTACTTTTAAGGAATTTGTGAGTTCTTACCGAAACATTTGATAGAAAAATTGCAATTTATATGTCATGCTCATCACACACAAATTCTGACAAAGCATAAAAACAAACTTCAGAGTTTAGAGATCATACATTAGTTCATTTCTGCTCATAATTTTCCATTGCGTCATGTGAAGTCAAACTTGAAAACATAGGTTAGTATTGCAATTTGAAATTGAAATTAAAATAAGTCCATAGACTTTTAATTCCTAAGATTATTATGAGTTGTCCACAAAGAATGTGAGTCAAAAGACCTTTATGAATTATTGTTAAAGAATATGAGTTGTAATGACTCCCACACTAAAATTAAGTCACAATGACTCCTGCACTGAAATGAGTCGCAATGAATCCCACACTAAAAATAAGTCATAATGACTCCCACTCTAAAATGAGTCACAATGACTCCCCTTTTAAAAATAAGTCATAAGGACTCCCACTTTAAAAATGAGTCATAAGGACTCCCGCTCTAAAAATGAGCCATAAAGACTTCCGCTCTAAAAATGAGTCATAAAGACTCCCGCTCTAAAATGAGTTATAAAGAGTCCCGCTCTAAAAATGAGTCATAAAGACTCCTACTCTAAAAATTAGTTGCAAATAAGCCTACAAACTTCCACTTGAAATTAAAATGAGTTAGTCAAAACTTAAACATTGATTAAAGCTAAGACTTAACCTTTCATTTTTGAAAATAAATAGTGGATTTGAATTTTCAAAATTTTAATAAGCTGAAATCACAGTTTTAATTTTCAACTATGACTGCAATTTTTGATTAAAAAAGAAAATCCACTAGGGAATATATTTTATTTGTGAAAATAAATAGTAGAAATTTAATTTTTTGAAAATTTTGATAAACTGAAAAACCAGTTAAAAATAGACTGTAATTTATAACATGATTATAAATTTTGAAAGAAAACCCACTAAGGAGATTTATTTTGAGTACATATGTAGAAATATGATGCAAAAATGCAATAAAGAGGAAAGAGTTACATACTTGTGAAATTTTGCTTTGCGAGGAGCCTTTTTGCACCTCTAGTTGCATTTTTGTAATTTCAACCTTCGGCTTTCCATTTATATCTACATATCCATATTTTATCCATTTTTTATAAGAATTTATCCAAAAAAAACTCTGAAAATCCTTTGAACATTCTATAACTTCAAATGGCACAACGAAGGACTCTAAAAGGATTCGAACGAAAATCAGTGTATCCTCTAACTAAGAAACTAGGAGGATTACAAGTTCTAACCATCAAATTGCTTCAAGGAGAATCTCCTCCTTTGCGCTACGATCTCTCCAAGAACATTTTCTTAGATCCGGTTAGTTTTTCTTATAATTGTTTTGAAATTTTAAGGACCCGTGCTCCTAGGAACTTGATTTAGGTTAGCCTTGATGTTTAGGATGTGTTTAGGTTGGATTTTTTGGTGTTTGGATGAATTTTTTGGCCTACCATGATGCATAGCCAATTTTTCCTGATGAACAATTGGTTTTGCCTTTGAATAGTCAATTTTAGCTATATTTTTGGGTTAGTTATGAACATGACCAGTCGATTTTGCTTGATGAACAACCAAACCGGCTGTTCATCACCCAAAACCAGTTATTCATCAATTTTTGATGAATTTTTAGGTCTTTTCATTATTTATTATATAAATAATTTCCTATATACTATAGCTTGTATTTGTATGAATTCATGTATGAATTCAAATTTTTTTATTCTATTGAACGTATGAGTTGTTAGCGTGGATAAGCACTTGAAGTTCAATAGAATCAAAAAATTTGAATTCACATGTGTAATGGATAAAAAATAGAAGTTCATAGGTGTAATAGGAAAAATAAAGTTGAGGTGTGTAATAGACCAAAGTGATAAAGTTCAAGTGTGAAAGAAGGTATTTGGCATTTTTCTTGCTAACTTTTGCCATTAATGTGAGGTCCACATACCTAGAATGCACATCTTGCATAATCTGTTCTGCTTATTTTTCTAAAACACATATGAGATGTAAAGCCTTATCCCTTTTGTACAAAACCCCATTAAAAATGAAAAATCTTTTTGTAAGAGATCTCAAGAGCATTATCTCTTTTTTATTGGCATTTTTTGGAAATTCACCACACTCCATCAGTCTCAAAATATCTTAATACCATGGGTTCTTTTCTTTTTGTACAATTAGAACTTAAATGTTTTTGAAACATGGAACTCTGGCTTTCATTAAGATTATTGGCCTCACTAACAATCCTTTTGGATTATCCGAAATAGAGGCTAAATTCGCAAAAGCATCAATAACTTGATTGTTCTTTCTTGTCAAGTGGACAAACACTAGCTCATCAATTTTTTTCTTGAGATTTGCAATGTAATCTAAATAAGGCTTGAATTTTTCTTCTTTAACTTCCCATTCCTTATTGAATGTGAAATAACCAATTTTGAGTCACCCAACACTTCAACTCTTTTGATTCCCATTGCAATAAATGCTTCTAAACCCTAAATACAAGCTTCATACTCTAAAATGTTATTAGTAACTGAGAAATCTTAGAATCCAATCTCTAGTCAGTGAAACTAGAATCACTATAATTCCTACTCCTTTTCGATTCATCATACCATCGAAATACATTTTCCAACCGTGTACTTCAATCAAGCCAATTTCTTTATCTGGAAAAGAAATGTCAACCTCTTGATCATCTTCTATTGGTTGTTGAGCTAACAATTTAACAACTTCTCTTTCTTTGATTACCTTCTTTGTCAAATATTTGATATGAAATTTAGAGAGAAAAATCAACCATCTACCCAATTTACCAACCAATGATAGTGTAGCATACAAAAATTTCATCAGACCTATCTTTGAAACAATTTGCACTCTATAAGAGTAAAAATAGTGTCAAAGTTTTCTTGTTGCCCATACCATAGCCATGCAATCTTTCTCGATGATCTTATATTTCTCTTCACATGGAGGCAGTTTCTTACTCAAGTAATAAATTCCAAATTCTATCCCACCATCATTTGCTTGAGTCAACATTGCACCTAATGTTCATTCTTCAACACACAGATACAGGACAAGTGTACTCCCTAGTTGTGGTGGTCTAAGTTCCAGAGGTTTCAATAAATATTGCTTGACTTTATCAAATGCAATCTCACATTGCTTATTCCAAACTGTGGGCTGATCGTTTCTCAACAATCTGAATATTGGCTCATATATCGAAGACATCTTAGAAATAAATATGCTGATGTACTAGAGTTGACCTAGAAAAGATTTTATTTTTGTTTCTGTTTTAGGAACTGGCATTTCTTGGATTGCCTTGATTTTATCTGGATCAATCTCTATGCCTTTTGAATTAACCACATATCCCAACAGCTTACATGAGATACTATAAAAACACACTTTTTTAGATTAAGTTTGACATTGAACTTTGTCAACCTTTTCATAAACCTCTCCCGATCTCTGTAATGTTCTACAAAAGTTTCTTATCTAACCACCATATCATAGACATACACTTCCATCTCTTTATAAATCATATATCTAAAAACATTTTTCATTGCTCTCTGATGTGTTGCATAAGCATTTTTCAACATAAACGGTTTTACTTTGTAACAAAAGGTGTTGCATTCTGTAATAAAAGTAGTTTTAACCTTATTTGCAATAGCCATCATTATCTTAATAAATCATGTGATCCCATCTGTATATATGTAATACTTTTTACCAGCAGTAGAGTCTATCGGGATGTTTATATGATGCAAAGGGATTTTATCCTTCAGAGTTGCCTTGTTCAAGTCTCTGTAGTTAACACACATTCTAACTCTTCTATCATTTTTGGGGATAAGGACAATATTAGCTAACCACTCTGGATAATTGATGGGAATCAGCATGTATACAGAATCATACAAGTGGTAACTAAATATCGATCCCACAGGGATTGTAAATTGAGTACTATAATACCAATTGTGTTTATTCGTTTAAACAATAAAAAATGGTGTTTTAAATAAAACTAAAATTAAACACAAGAAATATGAATTAAATGATAATCAATTTAAAGAGCTAGGGTTCTTATTACCAATTCAATCTTTACTTAAGATCAATTAATACGTAAGCCAAGCCTAACCTTAATCAAATTTGAAGGTATCTAAAGAATCATAGGCTTTCCTCTCGGACAACCCTACAATTAACCAAGTAGGTTGACGTCTTAGATTTACAGCTCTTGCTTACTAAGTGTTCGATTAACCCAATTTAAAGTACCAACCTTTTAATCAATACTAGTTGCTTTAATGTCTCTCAACTAAGAAAGCACCTAATAGGTTATTATTTAGAAGAAAGTAAACATCATCATTGATTCAAAATAAAGATGAACAAAAGTAAATGTTTAGAAGAAACCCCTTTGTAATAGAAGACTTATTGATCTTCAATCCTTGATCTTCAATCCTTCTACTAAATCTTCAAACTAACATGAACAAGAATGGTCTTTGTTCTCTCCAAAATGATAAAAAGAAAAAAATGTAATATGAAAATTCAAAGTGACCTCCCCTTTCTATGTTTCTGGAGGCTACACCTATATAAAACCCTAGATTCCAACCCTTGATTTGCTTCCTTGTGAAATTCCCATCCTATCTCTCAAAGTTAGAAATTAACTTTAAGCTCAAATTTTGTACCCATCAGGCCGCATGACCATGCACAACTTGATTTCCTTGATTCTCTCCAATCAGCCTTTAGTTACTCCTTTGACCCAATCAGGACTTTCATGACCCCTATGCAACTTTCCTTTACTGTTCTTTAACTTCCTAAATGCACAAAAATAACCAAAAATAAACCAAATAATACTAGAAATAAATAAACACACAATTCATGAAATAATACTTAAACTAAAAAAAATCTCAATAAAAGAAACACAAATGCAACTAAAATTACATATAATCTTAATGCAATGAGTGCTTAAAATAGTGCATTTCTCACACTCATCAAAATTCCCCCACACTTGAACATTTGCTTGTCCTCAGGCAAAGCTCAAAAACACATAATCACCTAAAGAATCATGCTTATTATCTAGCTTCAACTTGACTAACTACCTCAATCTTCCTTTAATAAAAAGCTTAAAAACTCTAAATTAAAACAGTAACTTGAGGTCAAGAATATATTTTTACCGTGTGGAGAGCATACTTCTCTATTGAAATCATGAAAGCAAACAATTGACACCCAAGAAAAATGGAAGTAAGTAGGAATCACGCCATCAAATAGGAGGTCAAAAATTTAGTACATATATGGTCTTAAAAAAAATTTATTCAATCAAAGTTTTCCAATCTTAGTATCTCTTACCTTTCTTGTGTTACTCGGTATGGATACCTCCAAAAAGGGTCCTTTGGATACTCTTACTCTAAAAAGAGCATTGGAGTAGAAGGAGCATTCAAAAGATTTTCTTTTCAAATTTAGCTCCAAACGAGTGAGTTTTACGCTCCATCTCATTTTTTGATTGATTTTTTTTGAAGTAAAAGTAAACCAAAATACATGAGAATTTAACCACCCTAAAGTAGCTTCAAATTCCAACTCACAAACTCTTTTCTCAAACATCAAGCATCTAATTTCAATTGTTCAATAGAAAAGTAAGCATTAGGTTCATTAAAATTTAAAAATTCACTTTCCTAATTCAGAAGTCCAAATAAATAATTAAAAGAAGATTAAAGCATTTCTTCAAGAAAACTAAACTAATGAATAAGGATCACTATGTGAATATGTTGCAAAAATTCAAGTGTGAGAGTAATGCATGAATAACACAAAAATTAAATCAAAATATGCATGACTTTAAAAATAAAACAAACATACAAACACACAAAAAGAGTTTGTTTTCTAGATTAATAACAAAAAAAAGGTAAATAGATTTTTATTATTTATTCTATAACCTATTTAGGGTTATAGGACTAAGTCTATATATACATACTTTTCTTTTATAGAAAAAATGAGGATTCTAGGTTTTTCTCTGCATTCCTGATTTTAGCCATGAAGCCAAAAACACATACTTCTTTCTCTTTTAATTTTCACGTAGTTTTTTTAGTTCCTAGCCATAATCAGATCCAAATAAACTAAAATCACGGACAAAAAAACAATAAAAGCCATACGCTTCCATCAATGGTGATCACCTTCTAAGGGGAATCAATAATGCATCCCATTCTCATCTTCATCTCTTTTCCTTTTATTCTAATTTTAATTTATTTGTTTATTTTATTTGATTTTCTTTATTTTTTATATTAAATCATTCATTGATTATTTTTTTTTGTTTTTCATGATGCATGGGGTGATATAAACTCACTGTGGAGAACAAAATCTTTGGAGGACCCATGAAGACCCATGGAATGCCATGGATTAAATTTTGTACTTTCACGTAGTATTAGGTTTTTTGAGTTTTATTTTATTTTATTTTCTTTTTGTGTTTTAATGGTATTTGTATTGTGTATTTATTTTTTATTTTGGGCATGTAACTATTATTGTACGTAGGAACTGTAATCGCCCCAATAGAGGAAAAATAGTGGAATCTTTATTTTTCTGTACTTTAAAATTAATTAGATTAATTTAGGTTTATTTGGTAAATACCTTAATTAAAATCAATGGTGGCTTTTGTTAATTAGGATACATGTAAATTAAATTAGGGTTAGAGATCACTGCTTGAATGCTTTTGTATATTTATATGTTTATTTGGGCTTTTGTTTTATTTTTTTATTATTTGCTTTGGGCCCCAAGCCCACGTGTAGGTTAAATTCATTAATAAAATAGGCATTTAAAATGCTTTAATTCATTTTTAAAATCCATTTAGGCCCATTTAGATTAATGTAGATTTAGGCCTACTTTAGTTTAATTTAAATCAATTATAGACCTAGCTCAGCCCATGCCCATTAAAGCATTTCTTTTAAAACAAATATGTATTTAAGATAACCTCATTTGATTTAAAATTAATTCGAACTAGGTCCACTAATTCAATTTATTTTTCTTTTAAAATTTAATAGACTTAAGCCCATTTTTAGAATTGAAATTTGTAGATTTAGGCTCACTAATTTAATTAAAATGTAGGCCCACCTTTAGTTCCATTTCACTTTGTAAGTAAAATATTTAGAATTAACTAAAAATAAAAATCAATTGATACGAATGTGGTTAACTTGTACCAAACTCGTATTCAATCTTGATAACCTTGCCAAGGATCGTTCATAAACCAAGCAAAAGAAAACTCTAATCCCCAACAAGACCCTTAAATAACCTGTACTTAAGAACCTTAATTACAAAGAATTAAAGGTTGTTTAATATAAACCTAAGA
>CATIWM010009341.1:0-10937 GCA_949671775.1 Mallotus repandus | reverse complement strand
CTTCATCTAAGTCTTGGGATAGATTAGAAGGGAAGTGAGATTTATTTCTAAAGGAATTGGTTTAAGTGTTTAGCCATTAAAACACTTGGGATTTGGTTTAAGAGTGAGCCTAGAAACTCTTGTTTGTAAGGTTGTAAGAGTAAGCCTTAAACTCTTGTGTAATCTCAATCTCATGAATAAGATTGTGGGTGATTGAAAATCCTAACTTGGGGATAAGTTAGGTGGAGACGTAAGATTTTTGTTAAATCCGAACTCCTTAAATCATTGTGTTCTTTATTCTTCCTTCCCAACATTCTTTCTATATTTGTTTAAATTTCAATTACTATCGATTTGAATTCGATTGCCTTATTCACCCCCCCTCTAACGTATTTTCACCTTCATATGCCATAAAACAACTAAAAAAAGAAATGAAAAAAAAAGAAAAAAAATACAGTTGGCAATAGATTATGACAAGGTTGTATGCGTATAGGGATCCTTGAATTATTGAAAAAAAATTGAATTACATATAATTCACAAGTACATTATTGTCCAAAAGAAAACACTATGATTATGACAATGTTGTGTACGTTATGAAATCCTTTTGATAAGCCGTATAAAGACTAATGAAATATGTAGTACAAGATTACTGTACTACTATGACTATGTACATACTATTAATTATAGTTAAACATTGAATGGATTGATAATTGATAATACTACATGTTTGAGTGTGTTGTATTTCATAGAATATTAAGTTATTCATTTACTAAGTTACAGGCTCAGTCTTCTGCAATATTTTTCAGGATTAGAAGAATTGTAATCGGTCTTGAAGAAACATTTGTATAAGTTACACTAGCACTATGTCAGGTGGGTCAGCAGGAGATCGTCCTTAGTTTTTCTTGAACATGACATGCCTAGTGAATTTTACTATCTTATATTAAGGCTGGCGAATTGTATGTGTATAATATAAGAAAGATATGAACTACTTGATGTTGTAAGCTAAAGTTAGTTATTTAATGGATATGTTATGTGTTAGTCACATGCATGCAATGTATGCTTGGCATCCTTAACATGTGTCACATAATGAATCAAATAACTCACCAAGTGGAATTAGAAATTAGCTAAGAAATCAAGAGAAGAAAGCAAAATTAGATGACTGCATTTATGACAGTTCAACCATATTTATAGGTGAAGAATCAAAGGTGGAAAAATGTTAAATGGTCCCTATCTACTTAAGGGCAAATTTGAAATTATGGCAATGCAAATCAGAAATGCAGAGAACATTTAATGCAAGGTTAAATCTATATCCAAGGTAAATCTAAACAAATCATTAAAATATATATCCTGCACTGTTTCAACCAACACTTGACTGTTTTTTATTGAATGTAAGTGGTAATATATCTAAAATTATAATTTTTATTTCAAGAGAGATCAAAATTATGTGGATAGAGTAATGACACAACATAGAAAATCTAAAACAAGACAGTAAATCATTGTAGAAGGATATCCAAAATTTTACTCCCTATATCACAATTGCATAGCACATATAATGCAGAGTTAAATTTGTATCGTAAGTGAATCTGAACAATCTATTGAAATATACATTCTAAATTGTTTCATCTAACAGTTGGCCATATTTAAATCAAAGCAGTGGCAATTTAAGTGAAAAAATAAAATACTATTTAAAGGGGGATCAAAATCATGTGGATAGAACAATGACAACATAAAAAATAAATCATTATAAATACAGATTTTACCAAAAGATACAAATTTTAAATCATGTGTGAAAGATTATAAGGGAAAAAAATCCAAATCATTAAATGGTCACATTATCAAACCAAAGAAAGTAAATACAAGGCCAGAGATTGATGCAACTATAACTAAATACTCAGTCTGATCAATTCATTCACAACTAACTATTTTCATAAGTAACCTATAAACAGAAAATATCAATGGAGGAAAATACAACCCCCATGAATATATGGAAAAAATTCATTTGAAATATGTATGATAGCATGTATGACTATGCAAAATAATCATTTGCTTAAAAATCCAAATCAAATAGAAAATAGAACATTACTTATCCAAATAAAATTACCAATAACAGGAAAATATTAAAAAAAATAGAAGGATTATCAACTTATTTATAGTCACAAAAAATAAGATAAAAAACAAAAATGAGAAATAATTTTATTTGGATTAATAGGTCTAATTAACAAATGTGACATTAAACATGGGAAACTAAAAAACATTCTTGCTTAGAAAAATAAATTATATTTTTTTCCTGAAAAAAATTCGATTAAGTTTATAAATCTCCATGGAATACATTTGAAACATATATGATACCATGTGTCATATGAAAAATAATCAGCTATTTAAAAATCCAAATACATTTAGCATCCAATATTAAAAATTCAACACTTGAAATTTTGTTCATGATAAAAACTCTGTTTTTTACTAGCAAGATAAAATGCATGATATAAAATTACAATCACTTTTCTAGCTCTTCACCCCTACTAAAAAAGAAAAATAATTAACAATAAATCAATGGCATAGAACAGATAAGTGCAAAAAGAAAAAAAAAAGGCACATATACAGAATGAACAACTCTTCATATGGAGGTCTAATTAAATGTTATTGTAAGTATGACCATAAGTAGCTGCTAATTTGTCAATTCTTAATTAACAATGTTTAAAATGCAAATTTAAACATCCTAATACATGAATGGAAAATGATAGTAGATGTTTAATTTCACACCATTTTTATGATTGCATATTACCATTATCATCAATTGCTTTAGGAAACAAAGGAAATAAAAACAAAAAGGAAAAAACAAATTAAGCCAAAATTAAGTCAGAATATATCCACACATGCTTAATAAAATTCACAGTCACTGGTAGAAAAGAATAACTGCGGTAAGGGCTATGTTTTTCTTATTTGTTCTTGAAATTTATACCAATTTGAAAAAATTTAAAAAGTAATTTTTGTTTCTAAATAAATCAATATCATGCACTGACCGAAAAACTTATAACATGTACAAAAAAAACATGAAACAAAGCAATTTATGCCAACAAAAGAAGGCCACAACTAAATGAAACATACCAACAATGTTGTTAGAATATCACACCATTAAAAGTGAAAGGAAACCACTGAAATTTAAAAAAAAATCAAAATAAAAGAAATCTACTTACAATGGGATTAGGAGCATCATCTTGTTTACACACAACCCATTTCTGTATAAGTTTTCTTATTTAATTACTTAATTGTGTTTTTCAATTCATTATAAATTATAATTAATTGATACTATTAACTTGTTACCTGGAAAAGAAAGATTAAGCAAAACTTTTTTGCAAGAAGCATGCGTAGGAGTTGATTTGATTTTTTTTTTAATCAATGTTCAACATTTCTCAACACATAATTACATCTTTTCCCTGCTAAAAAAATGCAAAGAATAACATATTAGTTTAACTTGAAACTAATGAGATAACGTGTATAAAACTATATACCCATTAAAAGGGCAATTACAAATGAACATAGACGGAAGTAACTTGAGATTGCATGATTATCATGCATATGAAAAAAAAAAAAAAAAAAAAATCCAATCACATCTATCAATATATTTCCAACATAAAGATAACAAGTTTAATATTAAAAAGCATATGACAAAACCAGAAACATGATTTGCATGGAAATCATAGAAATGCAAAACATAAGAAGTCCAAGAAAATAGAATTTGTAAACTACCAACATATAATAATGGAATGGTAAACTGTCATTCCTAAAGAAAACAAAATTTGCTAATCTGAAGTGAGCAGTTGCAACCCTAAACTTTAAAGCTGATACCTTATATTTAACTGAATTCAATTTATTAAATTAATAGGGTATGAATTTATTAAAATAATTAGTATTTTAATTGGAAAATCTAGCTGAGCAGCAACAAATCATGTTTTTTCTATGTTGATGCATATGGACTATCAGGAGGACCCATAATTAATGCTTGCAAATGAAACATGTCTTCAGCAAGGGGGCCTAAAACACACAATTACAAATCCCAAAATCAAATCCAATTTCTAAACACTAACACTTAAACAATGTGCAAGAACAAAATAATAATAATAATAACAATAACGATAACAAAATTTTTAGACCCTAATAAGATCATTTAAACCCGGAATTTCAACTCATAAATAAATAAAATAAATTGTAAATCAATGTCGACAACAAAAAAGAACACAAAAATGATATCTTAAAATTTTTGTTGTTAAATTGGTACCTGCCCTGCAAAAGATAGGAGGACCCAACTGGAGATCCTTGAGCTCCTTTAAGATCCACTTGTAAGCCATAAGCAACCAACTATTAAAAAAAAGGAGAGAATTTAAAACAGGACAAACACAAATTCTATGTACCAAACTCTAGATATTACCGGGCCATGCATGAACTTATTTATTTATTTTTAATTGGTGTAGAACCTCTAATTATCTGATTTTTTTGGGGTCTTGAACCTTAAAAAATAAAATAAAAATTCAAAAAAATAAGAAATTAAATAATATAAAAAAGATAGATTCATGAAGTCAGGGATCAAAAAAATATAAAAAAGAAAAATATAAGGAAAACATTCAAAAACTAATGAGAAATCAACAAAATTAAAACCCTCATATCAGTCAATGAAATAAGGGAACCGATAAAAATTAATTTCTTTTCTCTTAAAAAATGAAAAAAATCCAAAAGATACTCAACAATGAAAGGAATAACGTTTAAATATAGATATGAATATACAAAGTAAAGCAATAAAAAGACGAAAGTAATTAAAAGAACATAGCCAACAAAAACCATCAGCAATATACAAAACTAAAAAAAAGAGATCCATTTTTTTTAAAACAAAGGATACCGATCAATTGAAGCAACAATGTTCAAATCTAGTTAGAACAGAATAAAACACACAGAAGAGTAATTAGATTATTCACGCATCAGTTATTACTTACAAATTATTCTATTATTTTGATATTGCGAACTAAATTATAAAAAAAATTCAATTGATCACATGAATTGCTTGCAACCTGAACTATCCAATTGATATAGTTGCCATAAACTGCTTGTCTGATTGTTGTTGCTCAAATTTCTTTGAATTGTTAAACTGCCTGTCAATTTTAAAAAAAGCATTAAAATAAGAAAACTTTAAAAAAAAACAACACAAAACCAGACAAAATTTAGTCAATTATGCCACAACAAGTATCCTTTATTAAAAGGATGTACAAAATCATTTAACCATAACGAAACATCAAAGCTATATATGCATGGATGATGTAAAGAGGCTTGATTGGCCTTTTTATTTAGAAAGAAATAATTATTTTCTTAATCCTAAACAAATTCTAAAGCAAAAACTATTTATAATTGACTTTAATTCAATGGGGGAGCTTAAGTATGAATTCTGAACCAAGAATTGTTCAAAATAAATTATTCTGAAGTCACCGTTGAATTTCTACAGTGTTGTCAAATCTAGAAACCATTGTGTGTTTATTAAGAGTTGAAAAGTAGTAATTTTTTTTAGCATTACAAATAATTCAAGCCTCGAAATTAGAATTCTAACATGAAAAATAAAATATTCCAAAATTGAAAACACCCTAAAAGAAATCCTCATATCTCTTCATCCAATTAAGGTTAATTACTTCTATATACATTAATCCAATCAACAATTAACCGAAGTCAAACGATGCTTATCCACAACTAAAATTCAATTCATATTTAGAGGAACATAAACACAATTAAGAGATTGATAGGTGAAATATTCACCTAATAGATAACTACAGAGACAGAGTAAAAAATATCTATAATGAAGAGCATACTCATGCAATGACGCAAAATGGTGGCAAAGAACTATATATACATATTTGCATAATCAGTTATAATAGTTTCAATTCTTGGAGGCTCACAACAATTGCTTTCTTCAAAAAATTAAAGACTTAAAAAATGAATTTTTTTGAAAAAACTAAGAAATACTACTAAAAGAGAAAGCAAAAGCCAATTTAAAAAATTTGTAAGAAGGAAAATAATAGTACCTACAATATAATAAACGTGAATCTAAAATAAAACAAAAAATCATGCAAGGGAAAAATAACACAAAATAATAACCAACCTTCTGAATAATCATCAGAAAGGGAAAAATCTCAGACTCCACCATATGCAGAAGGGAAAAAAATATGCAAACATCAAGAGTACAATCCTAGTAAAAAATTATCCATGAAATTTTTTTTTGTGCAACAAATAGACATTGGTGTAGAACAAAAAATAGGAAAAACAAAAATACGAAGAATGAGAAGTACAACTAAAGAAGAGATCGAAAACAACCATGAAAAAAGTAAAGAAAAGGGAAAAATGAGATGGAGAAGAGGGAATAATAAAAAGGGGAGGCGGCTGAGAATAAGAAGGGAAAGAAAATGAGAATAGGCTTGGAAAAAAATTAGGGCAACACCTCCATTCAACGGGAAATGGCAGCTTTGCCCAACTAAATGACAACATTTTTAACTAAACAAATGGCAAGATAGTCTATTGTTTAAAACGGCGTCGTTTTGTGTATGAGTTACAAAGTGTGCCAAATTCGTGATTTAAACAAAATTAAAGACTCTTTTGGTATACTGTTAATCTACAGTGAAATTATAATCTAACTTTATATATAGGGAAAATGATCAAATCTATCCTGAACTATAGGCAAATTATCAATCTAATCCTAATTTCAAAGTTGTATCAATTTGCTACTCCAACTTTGAGAGTTATTCAAAATCTATCTAAACGACATTGAGCTTGTGATAGAGATAATGTGGCAATCTGACGTGACATGAGAATGACTGACATGACAAAAAACTTAAAACTCACCTTATTAATTCTATTATGTCACGGCTGACATGGCAAAAGATTTAAAACTCACCTTATCAATTCTATCCTCAACTATAGACAAATTATCAAACTAATCCTAATTTCAAAGTCATTTCAATTTGCTCCTCCAACTTTTTGAGTTATGCCAAATCTATCCAAACATCAATTAGCTGTAATGGCCATCTTAAGTGGCATAAGAGTGTCTGACATAAAAAAAATTAAAAACCTAAAACTTACCGTTTTCCAAATCAGAATCGCAAGACACAAGAATATATGGTTTGAATAATGAGATTAGGACATGCAAATGTGGAAACATTGCTCATTTGAAGACATCTCGAAAGTGATGTAAATCCAGGTCGATTGTTTTGGTGTTGTCCCCGTTTGGAGGTATGGTTATGGCTTTGTTTTTAATGAGTGACAAATTTCATGAGTTATGAATGAAAAAAAGTATAGGAAATTAGTTGTTATTAGAAGTGAGTTTTCTTGTGAGGCAATAAAATTATAATTTTTAACCCAATATAAAAAACTAACACTGTATATTGTGCACTTTATTCTTTTAAAGAAAACTTTAGAAAGAATGGTATAAGAAAAAAAAAAGAAATAAAATGAAGCAAAGTTTCAACAAAATGGACCCCATAAAAAATTGAAATATTTATGCAAAATCAAAACACTAAAAAGAATCATGAAGTCCAAGTAGTAAGAAATTTAAATATTTTTAAATAAAATTATAATTTCAAACTTTATATATGGAGAAAATATATGTTCGAAAAATTTTGACTGTTTTATGGCCATTACATGTGCATCAGATAAAAAAACCCAAAAGTATGACTGAAGTTTAAGTTTAATTTTACACCTACTTTAAGAAAGTTTAATTTTTCGATGTCAGACAGTCTTATGCCACGTAAGATAGTCATTGCAGCTATATGGCACAAGCTTATTGACGTTTTGATAGATTTGACACAATTTGAAAAGTTGGAGGAACAAATTAAAATGACTTTGATATTAGGATTAGTTTGATAATTGGTTTATATTTCAAAAAGTTGGAGGAACAAATTGAAATGACTTTGATATTAGGATTAGTTTGATAATTGATTTATATTTGAAGATAGAATTGATAAGGTGAGTTTTAAGTTTTTTATCATGTCAGTCACTCTTATGCTACGTCATCTCTGTCACAAGTTTAATGTTATTTGGATAGATTTGGAATAACTCTCAAAATTCGAGGCGCAAATTGATACAACTTTAAAATTAGAATTAAATTGATAATTAATCTATAATTTAGGATATATTTGATCATTTTTCCTTATATGTAGTAATAGATTTTGTACCGTATATGTATATTGAGGTGATTGAAATCAATTAAAATCCCCTCAGTGATGAGATATAGGCCCAAATCTCATTTTGTTGAAGCCCCAGTTCAACCCAGGAGCGGCCCACATGCATTGCTAGGTCAAAAGTGAAGAGACGATTGTACCCTTAGGTATATTTTGCCCTAGAAAGTTTGATATGCCTGAGGGTTAAGATCCAACGGCCGACATAACTCATCCGCCTCCTTTATATTCATCCTTTTTCTCTCCGCTCACCCTCTCTTTTCTAAAACCTTCTCTCGGTCTCTCTCGGCATTTTTAGGGTTTCTGATTTCTGCTCACAGCAAAAATGGTGAGTTTCATGTGCTGTTTATTTCTCTGTCACTGAAATTTGTTGTTTGGTTGTTCTTTTTATTTCTTCTTTTATTTTTTTTTAAAAAAAAAGTCGTGATTGCTCTGGTTTTTGTGCGTTGATTGAATATTGATTTTGTGGATGATTGATGAAGGTTCTCCAAAACGATATCGATTTGCTTAACCCTCCTGCTGAGCTTGAGAAGAGGAAGCACAAGCTCAAGCGTCTCGTCCAATCTCCTAACTCATTCTTCATGGTATTATTTGTTTCTTTCGGCAGTATGCTTTTGTCTTTGATTACTTAGATCTTCCGTCTGCTTATTTTTATTTGTGTTTGGATTTGGTTCTGCTGTAGGATGTGAAGTGCCAGGGATGCTTCAATATGTAAGTTTTTTTTTTTAGCGTTCGTTTACATTAATTAAAATTGACGATTCCTGCTGATTTAGATTGCTACTTTCAATGTTTATCTGTTTTTGTTTGCAAAAAATGATTATGTAAAAATATGTTGCAGAACAACTGTGTTCAGTCACTCGCAAACAGTAGTGGTGTGTGGAAACTGCCAGACAGTGTTGTGCCAGCCAACTGGCGGCCGTGCAAGGCTTACAGAGGGTTGCTCTTTCAGAAGGAAGGGTGATTGAATGAGATCCTATTGTTGGTAGATGCTGCTAGTCATGATCGTTCTATGCAATGGTGATTTCATCGAAGAAATGAGAACTCTTCTTATTGGTTTTGTTTTGGACTTGGCTTTTGGTTGTCATGTCGAATTTTGTCAGCACAAATGTTATAGACTTAATTGCTATCTTAGGTTGTTTCTTTATTCTGGTTTGCGCTGTTTAAATTCTATTTCAATTTGACTAAATCTCTTAATGTCATTAATAGTATTATATTTGTGCGTTTATTTAAATCTTGTTTAGCTTTTATGCATTGTCTGTGGGAATTAAAATCATTGAAATATCCATCTTGAATTGTTCATGGGATAAAGTTTCTTTTACTAGTAAGTACTTTCCTAACTTGGTGGTGGTGATGATGTATCTTTGTATTGACTAGGCACAGCATTTATATAAATTTTCTCACAAAATATTTGAACTATTCTTCACACTAAATGCTGCATTTGTGAAGTTGTGCAGCCATCGAGCTTTAATCTGGTTTGTGCAGCTACATAATTTTTTTCATAACTAAATAGGTAAAATATTGTTAATCGTTTTCTATTGGTTGAAGGTGTAATGATTTTCTGCATCTTGTGGGTAGTCTACAGAATGTCTTGAAATTTTGTCGTACATTTAATTGTATTGCTCTTGATAAAACTTAAACTTCCAATCCTGTGAAGTTGTCCATGTTGGTATAGGAATGTCATTCATATTTTTTGTATGATGGATCGAAGTATTCTTTCTGTATTTCCTTGATGCAGGAACTGTGCAAGTGATGATAGGTGCACTGGATTTTGAGCTCTTATAATCGTTCATCATGTAGTGCTGAGTATTTAGATTTTCTCATATTTTATGTGCTCATGAATGTGTGTTTCTTTGATGCAAGAATTCTGCAAATGTTGATAGGTGCTTTGAATTTTGAGCTCTTATAATTGTTCGTCAACAAGGAGTGCAGGGTGTTAGATTCTCATATTTTACGTGCTCATGAATGTGTTAAAAGAGTTGGTGATTGTTTAGGACAATTGTAATCTTGGTGTGGGTGCTCTTCTCCATGTTGGATGTGGGGGAGAACTGTGTCTGTTGTTGTAATTGGTTTTCCTTTTCTGCTGGTGTATTGTATATGTGCCTGGGTTGTGGTATATGTGGATGATTTGGAAGCTAGTAATTTGATAACCAATGGAGGTAACATTTATCAATTGAAAGATTATGTAGCGGGGTGATTTTTTTTCTACATATTGAGCTGAAGATTTGTGAACCGGTGTCATCTTGCTTTTTGGGTTTTTGCGAACCAGCTCGGAGTGGTAAGTATTTGGGCTTTATCTATGGGCCAGCTCTTTTTTTGTTGGTTGGTCAAGCATGTAATTGGGAATTCAATGGCATGGGTAACTCATAAAAAAACACTATGTTGGTGGCTTAAGCGTTGCGGCTTGCGGGTCCAATTTTGGAATGGCGGTTTTGTTGCGCGCTGATGTTAATTCGATGTTCTATAATTAAAGTATTTACAGTTGCGGATTAAATCCCTAAATTTAAATGATATGTCATAATTAGGTATTCCCAATTGCGGATTAAATTTGTAAATTAAAATGATATGGCCGGCAGATGGGTGTTTCTATAAAAGCATTAATTAAAAATTGATGTGCTTGTGGGCATTTTAGCAGGACGGGACAAGCCATTCCAAACAGATGAATCCAAATGAAATTTTTGGTTGTATGAATTGATATCTCGATCTAATTGTAGTAAGTTAGATTAAGGGTTTGTGGGTTTGTTTGGTTTAAATAAATTT
>CATIWM010009340.1:0-14056 GCA_949671775.1 Mallotus repandus | reverse complement strand
ATTTAAATTTTTAAAATGACGAGCAAAGATTTAGAGCACATTAAAATAATAGAAATTAATTATCATTTTTATTAAGTTATAATAATAAATTAAATAATTCTATAAAGAAATTTATATAATTAAATGAACACCTAATTAATTGGTGGTGATGCAGGTAAGATCAATGAATGTTGCTGGCATAAGAATAAGTCAAATCATGGATTACATGGTCAATAGTGCTGGAGGATTTAAGTATGTGGGATTTACAAAGAAGGATTTGTATAATTTTGTCGATGCAGATAGACGGTCTAAAATCTTAGATTCGGATGTTGAAGCTGCTCTTGAGTACTTATCTGCACTAGGTGACATGGATCATAGATTATATTGTAGATATATTGTTGATGAAGAAAACCGTCATGGTAATATATTTTGGGCATATTCAACTTCTCAAATGGACTATTCATGTTTTATGGATGTTTTGGTGTTTGATTCAATATACAAGACTAACACCTACAAAATGCCTTTTATTATCTTTGTTGGTATCAACCACCATTACTCAACGATAGTATTTGGGTGTGATTTGGTAGCTGATGAGACAACTGATAATTATGAATGGGTCTTAAATGTTTTTTGCATGCAATGGAAGGAAAAAGCCAACAATAGTAATTATTGATGGTGATCTAACTATGCGTGAAGCAATAGAGAATGTATTTCTTAGAAATGTACACCGTCTATGCTCCTGGCATATTGAGAGAAATATAAACTCAAACATTCAAGATCCAGGTTTTCAGAATGTGTTCCATCGTTGCTCGGTTGATAATATCAGTGTCCAGAGTTTTGAGAATTTATGGAAGGATGCTGTTGAAAAATACAAACTTCAAGAGAATAAGTGGATATCGAGAATGCATACAGATAGAAGGCATTGGGCTGAGGCTTATTTGCAAGGTTATTTTTTTGATGGGCAAACTAACACTCAACGATGTAAGGGAATGCATTCTTATATTTATCATTTTTTACAAGGGAAGCTAAAACTTTTTCAGTTTGTGAGGCAATATGATCGAGCACTTAGATCTATACAATAAACTGAGTTGAGTTTAGATTTTAGAGATTATGATTCAAGACTAGTTTTAGTGGCCCATCTAAAGATACTTGAGACCCACGCTACTAATATCTACACAAGGAATATGTTCAAAACTGTGAGAAGTGAGATTGCCAAATAAATGTATTTTTTTATGAATGATAAGCAAGATCAAACGGGTAGACGCATTTACACTATTTGCAGAAGTGAAAAATCAAAATAAAAATAGAGTGTGATTTTTGATTTAGCAGAAGAAACTTTTTGATGTTCTTGTCATATGTTTGAGAGTTTTGGGTTACCGTGTCGCCATTTTTTATGTGTGATGACAATAAAGAAATTGAAAAAAATTCCTGCAAGCTTGATATTGAAAAGATGGACAAAAGAAGCAAAAGAGAGATCGAGTAATATTGTAAGTGCTTCTGCTGACATGGAAGACATCCACAGGTTTGTTATTAATATAAAAAATATTATATGCTTATATAATATGAATATTATTTTATTAATTTTTTTATTACTTTGTTGAAACCTGTTCTTTGTAGTAATATTTTTCATTTTATTTTACATTAATGTACTAATGATTCTTGTACGTATGCTGCTTTACAAAATGAATGCAAGCACTTGTGTTGTTTAGCAAGTAAATCTAGTGACACGTATTTCGAGATGAAAACAGAATTGTCAAAATTAACATCTTCAATGGAGAAAAAGTTCAAAAAGCAAGATGCCCAATCAACTAAACCTTCATTACATCCTGATGCAAATAGAGCAATGTTTGTTAAGGATCCACATTTAGTCAAAACAAATGGCAGTCAAGGACATAACTATGGTCAAGCTATGAAGCGAAGATGTGGCTACTATAAGGAATATGGACACACAAAACCAACATGTGAACTATTTCAAAATAGTAAGTGTGTTGTTGACAATTCAGTTGATAAAGAATGTCATGAATTATCATATTATATTCATTTTTTATTGTCAATTTTTTTTATTTACAAGGAGTTTCAGAACTTGTGGTTGATGAACTATTTGTTGTGGTTAACCTTTTATTTGAATGTTTTTATGATTTTGAATACTTGAACTATTATTAATTGTGGTGGACGTGTCATTTACTGTGTTTTATAGAATATTGATTTTATAATTTTAATTATGGTTTATGTATCATTTAGTGTGGTTGACCCTAGTAATTTTATAAGGAATGAGTATATTATGTCTAACCCAATAATTCAATGATTCAAAGTACATGAACAGTTGAATAATTCAGGCATCTACACATTTTGGCTCAAAGATACTCCTTATGTCTTTCAAGAATTAACTTGGTTCTCTTGATAAGTTACTGTTGTTATGTTTAGGACAGCACTGGTAAATATTTTTGCATATCTTTGTGTTGCTTTGACATCAAAAGCTTAGTTTCTGTTAGTACTTTTCCTTTGCTAGAATGAATTGAAACCAATACTTTGGAGAAGCTCCATGCTTCTATAGGAACCAAGCTTATATAAGTTGCATAGTACCATTATCATGCCTATCATAAGTCTTTATTGTTCCAAACTTGTATATAAGTTCTTGTTTCTTGGAAATGTTGGGATACAACTATTTCTATCTGTTGTCACTCCTTGCATATTTTATGTCTAAATGCCACTTCTAGTAGACATGAAAATGTTTTGTTGATGGTCAAGCAATGATTTTGTAATATTGAAAGGACCAGCTATCCACTTCCAACTTGTAGGCTTATTCTTTTTATGAACTAAAAGCTTCTCATATGGAGATATTTGATATCGACTCGACTTCCTTTCCTCAATTGTTCAAAGTTTGAGACCAGAACAGTTAGATAGATTATTTTCAGTGTGATCTCCTGATATTCTGTCTAATTTATCTTGTATAATGGTGCTAATAAATTAAAGCAAATAAAAAAAATAAATTATAATTTTACTTTAATTCAAATTATATACCTTGGACATTTGCTTTGCATCCCTTTGACTATGGGATTCACTGTCTGAAAGATTTAAAACAATTTAAGCTTTAGTATTGTGAGAATCACTATCATTTCTAACTTTCTTAAATTCATCCATAGTTCCAATTGATGTTGAGGAGGATTTAACTCGTTGACTGAAAGTAAGAGCAGAATTGCTTTCACATTCTTCGAAATATTTTCCTTTTGCATTATCATATTGTGATGCAACCACACTTGTAAGTTCTTTTACAGTGGCCACTAACTCGGCAACTGTGTTCTCTAACTTATCAATTTGTTCCACAATCCTTTGATCAATATTCTTTTGTGCATTCAGATTTTCTAAAATTTGTATTACTCCCTTAAAGTTATCAGTCTATATAATCATATAACAATGTATTAGTAGTTTTATATCTCAATACAAAGCAAATATAAATACCAATTTACATAAAAAAAAATGAACTTACTAAAGAACATTGCATATTTCCTGATATAGATAGTTCTATCTTTGGCTTCATTTTGTCCAAGCTATTGTCAATCAACAATCTATCAGCACAATTATTAAAAAAACATAAAAATGGTTAAAAACAAGTGATCATGTTGTGATTGACATATAATAAAAATATATGTATAAGGTTAGCCTTAAAAAATTAGCCATATGGAACATTGAACATACATGTGGGTGAACCTTAAAAACGTAGTGAGATCAGCCTTATAACACCGTTCAAACAAATGAAATATGTTACAATCAAATTAAATAACACTGATATATATATGTAAGTCTTTTTGTCAATCAACACTCTATTAGCACAAGGATAAAAAAAAAACTATATAAAAATACATTAAAATGGTTGAAACAAAAATTCATGTTGTGGTTAACCTAGGATGAAAATATATATGTATGAGATCAGCCATAAAAAATAATACAGATGAACCTTAAAAAGGTCCGATGACACTCATATATTATATTCAAGGTTAACCTTATAATCTGACATTCTTAAAACAGAAACAAAAAAGACATCGAATGTTGCTGACTACAAAAAAAAAATTGTTTTACCTGGATATTTTTGATGATAAGCTAACAAATCTTTTGCAGCTGTTGTCACAATACTCATTCTATAACACTAATCTCATGTAATCCCAAATCTTCTACAACACCAATCTCATGCAATTTTACAGAACAATTTTTTTAGATTAATAAAAGTTCAAAAAAATTGTAGAACAATGATGTAATCTAATTTCAAAAAAATTTTAACATTTTATTGGAAATATTAAAAAGTAGAGATTTGAATTTACAATTTTTTAATTTTAAATTATTTTAAACTTAACCGAAAATCACTTGGCCAAATTCTTATTGGACCAACATTTTACATTCCTATCATTACCAAAAAAAAAAAATTTACGATCCTACCAATTTTCACCCATCAGCATAGGATTCTTTTTCTGTCCTTTTTTTCCCCATTTCTAATAGTTTTTTTTTTTGAGAGAATTTCCAACAACTATTTGAAAGAATGAAAAATAGATATTTGAGCTCTACAACTATTGCAGTAGTAGATAGATTATTAGATGTGTCTCTTGTTGAGGGACCATTTTCAACATAATCCAGATAGCTTTCCTTCTACTCACAATTTGTAGCTTTTGTTTTGTATCTGCAATTTTTATAATACAAGATCAAGGTGTATTTTTCACTATTGCTTTTACCAGGAATTACTGAAAGTACAAAAGGGGATTTATATTTACAATTAGGAGAAGAATCATATAAAGTTTTTGATGTTTCTCTTCTACCCATTAGATTTTATTAACGTTAACAAAAGATGAAAAATTACTACACCAAATCACAATTAGCATAAACTAAATTTAAAATAAATAATATGTTAAGTAGAAAATAAACTCCAAATCATAAACCACATAATTAATTAATAATTGATAAAAAAAAGATGCAAACACTAAAAAAGATTAAAACATTAAAAAATATTATTACAACATCATGTGATTGCCACTACTACAACAACATGAGAAGAAGCTTCCTCATTACAGCTCAATGTTGCAAAATCAGTTTTTAATTAAACAACATACATGCTCGGAGTAAAACTCCGCAATCTTATAACATTTTGGATTTGCAATGAACAATTAACTTAGAGAAAGGCTACTTATAGAAAACCTATACAAATCCAGAAGGTACTTCTCTGCATTTTTTAACTGCAGGTTTTAACTTTCATGAATCTTTTAGTGCCTTCCAATTGTAGGTTAGATGAGCAACATATCTAACAGTTGTCGGTGACTAAAATTTTTTTTTGTTAGTTGTACATTACCATTGAGGCTTAAGATTATTAGTGTTAATTTAGATCTCCAGAAATCAGCTCAAGTCCTATACCCACAAGCCTCTTCTTCTATGGAAGTACTTATATCCACCCATCTGTATCAACTGAAGTAGAGACTTTAGCAACTTCTTCAACGACTCAATTATGTTATGAAAAGATGGTTGTTGAGCTGGATACTACCATTGGAATAACTCGAGTGTTAGAAACAAAATAAAGACAATAGAATTTACATAGAAGGGAAAACGAAAAGAAAGGCATCCCCTGCTAAAGGAACGAAGATGTAGCAGTTTTTATGTAACTTAAAACACAAATAGAAGCATCAGCTTCCTATCAAGCACTAGAAAAGAAGCATAAGCATCAATATATTCAAGGACACTTACTCAGCCCAGCAAGACTCCAAGATAGAAGCTAACACGGGGGAAGTATTTTATGGAATAGTAAGCTTTCTGTTCTAAAAAGCTACAACTCCAACCACCTGAATCATCCCAACTTATGTCAGATCAATGCAAAATAGCACTGACAATAACAATAAGTAAGTGTCAAATGGACTTAACCATACTTGTGCAGGACTAAGCCCATTCCAAGGTTGTTGCATGGTAACAAACTCCCACAAGATGACTCTAAAACTATAGACATCAAATTTTTCATTTGAGGGCTCACCACAAAGGAATTCTAGAGCCATCCACTCAGGCTGACAATAAAAGCAAAAGAGTTACTTATTGATTGATGCACTGTTAAGTAAATTTTCAACCTGTGAGATATTATGAATATCTGACTTCTGTGGAAGAGGAAAAGAGCATGTAGCTATTGACTGAAAAATATTATCTAGAGTGGACTGCATGCAAAAAAAAAAGAAAAAAAAAGGAATAATAAGAAGTTCCATGGTGAAGAATGAGACTATTATGATAATGGACATTGTTTAAGGTTGATATTGTCTGCATCCTCCAATACATTTGAATTGGTTGGTTTTTTTCCCTCAAAAGTATTAATAAAAATCTTTAGGTAGCTTGTATATATATTAACAAGAGCTTAGATTATTCAAAATGCATATGTTGTTTACTTGTACTTATTTTTTGTCTGAAATCTTGAAAACAAACCAACATATAGGTGATTAGTAGCCATCTTCTAACTATTAAGTATGATCAATTTGGAACCACTAGGTCCCAGGGATTTAAATAACAACGGCATAAAGTGCTGCTATAAATTGTAAACATGTTTACATCATTTATCCACGACATCATACATTGACCAATAGTAAAATTAATTGATAATGCATATGAACAAAACTTACCTTAACATAAAGAATTTGCAGGAAAAACATACGAATGCTTTGAGCTTAAAATTTGACAAGGTGTATTATCTATGTAGGGATGTTTGAACTCTTTTAGATGGCAAATTTGAAATGGTGAAGGAATCAAAGACATGAACCCTCCATTAATAGTGGAATATGGGCCATGGATATTTCCTGGCCGCCCAACTAGATCAACCACATATTCCCTACTAAGAAAAATACACATATAATTATAATAAAAAATAACAAAGGAAACAAACAATTAAAAAGACAAAAAGATTGAAGATTGGTACAATTTTCAAGTTTGTACTCGTGTTAATTTGACTCATAAATTCAATTAGCATACTACCATAAGGCATGATAGGAATAATTTTGAGACAAGAGCAATGCACACAGGTAAAGTATTCTCCAACATAAGAGATATTGAGATATGAACCAAAAGAAAACAAATTTTAAGATGTCATCCCATAAATAGAACATCAGCAAAATGATAATTAGATACAAAAGCATTGGCATATTGCAGCCACATTTAAAACTTCAAACATTATTGACAGAAGAGGGGTCTTATATATGTGTAATATGTATATAAAGAGGGGTAGTGCAGAATTCCTTTTGAGCGTAGATAGAATAATTGTTACCTTGGCAACTGTCTATCATCCTCAATTTTGACAAGGCAAGATGACCTGTGTTCTGTGACACAACACTTGCAACCTTGAGCTATCCAACACGGCAAACCTATGTAATTTGCCAATTTCTGCATATACCAACAAGAATCTCACCATTTGTAAAAATTGCCCCAAATATCACGTTGAACTATCTAGCAAGTCAAGAGCATAGTTTACTATAATTAACTTGTAAAGTTGAGTCCGCGAAAGGAATCCTTCAAGGAAGAGATTTAGGGCAAATCTCTAATTTTATCTAAATACTAACCAACAGGATTGCACTAAACAAAATCAACTAATATGCTCATAAATTATACAGTTCACTTGAAACGTTAATACTCCAATCCCAAACACATTAGATTTCTCCGAAAATATGCCGCCCAACAAAAATTTAGGAGCATATCTCCCTTGTATTTTATATGAAAACAAAGAAAATGATGTTTAGAGAAAAAACATTGTATGAGAGTGAGATCCATTGCTTACAGTGTTCTCAAAACCTTGTGAGTGCTATTGAGATTTTGTGTGCTTCAAACATTCGTATGAAGCCAAAATATGATATTTTTGGATTCATCTTCTCATCCAAAAGTTTACTGACGATCTTTGAATCTCTATGTATGATCCTTAAGCAAGAATTAAGAAGGAAATAAATTAGCCCTCGAGCAACTCCAGTTATAATGTACCCATATAATTTAGATTTCTTCGTTTAGTCCAATTAAGCTTCTGTTTTAACAAATAGAAAATAAAAAAAAATTAGAAGTTAGGATTTGATTTGGAAAAAAAAGTCTTCGTTAAGAGAATTATTATCTGTTAAGTATGGACGTAAGTATTTATAAGTTTCAGGTTATTTTTTTTATTTGAATCTAACGGTGTATATTTAATATTTTAATCTAATAGTTGAAAAATTAAAGGTATAACTTAATTTTTACATAAGCTCCCATATTTAACAAATCACTATAATGTAATTAAAAAAATCTTAAGTGATGCACGTAAACTGACACTACACATACACGCTTTAGTGGCTTGGACTCGACAGACACCACTACAAAATGGGGAAAAAATCGTGATTGTTGATAATTCCATCGCCAGTGTCTTTCTACTTTACCTAATTCAATCCTTAATTTCTTCGGCTTGTAGGATTAAAAAAGTGAACTAAAACACGTGTAACTGTTTTGCTTTTGTGTTTGTTGGTTGATATTACACAAATATACTGTGATACAATGGGCACACATTGGATCAATTTCCTGCTCGCCTAACATCCCTGTCTGTGTGCTCCACTTTCATGCCTTAAAATTGCCATGAAAACCTGATCAACCTCCAAGCACATCATCATATCGTGGCCATTCATTGTCAATCTAATAGCATATATTTGCTTGGTCCAAATATTAAAAAACATATATCTTTATTTTAAATGTATTATATTGATAGTTAAATTTATTATTATAAATGATTGGCGATTATTTGAATCAATTGATAAAAAATTATTTTTATTTAAATAATATTTTAAATTTAAATTATTATATTTGTAATTGTATTAAATATATTATTGATAATTTTATTTAAATTATATTGAATTAATCAAATTTCATAGCCCTGATAATTTGGACAAAAAAAATTTACAATACATGATAAACATGAGATGCTGATTTTCGTTTGTTCCTTCTTATTGTATTTATGTGCAAATTTTTTCTCTTTTTACAAGGTAGTCCTTGGGAGACACCGCAAGAGGAGTTGTTGGATTGGGACGTAGGATCTTCTTCTTCCATGGCGCTGTCTCAAATTGATATTTATTTTTCTCTCTTTTTGGCTTAAGTTTTCACATCTAAGGTAAAATATTTCATCCAAATTGATATATGTAACAAACTGTGGATTAAATATCACAACTTTAAGAATGAGTGTAATAATAATAATAATAAAATTATATAAATTTTTGTAATTAATTGAACTTTTTTTTATTATAATACAGCTCTTTCATATAAGTCATCTTCATATAATTAAATAAAGTAGTTAGATTAAAAAACTATAAAAAAAAGTAATTATAAATAGTGATGTAAATAAGAATTTTTCTAACAACATAATTCATGTATATTATAAATTTGTGCATCAAATGTAATACACATCTAGTAGATAATAATTTCCGGTTGGAATAACCCCAGTATAATAGCTCTAATTAATTAGGATTAATCTGTGTACTAACTAACCTTCCTTCACTAATCCCATGCCACGTGCAATGAATGATGAATAAAGTCACCCAACCTGGACCACGCCGACGAAAGACTGACCACCCCGGTGTTTATCCTGCGTCGTTTTCGTCAATTTTCACATCTTACTTCTCGATTATTACTTCTGAATTTCAACAATAATAATATTTTTTTTTTTTTTCCAAAAAAAAAAAAACCATCGACGGTGAGGTCGGTTGTTGGGAATTGAAGATCAAAACGATTCGTTTTGCATGCATCGCAGAGCTCTCAATGAATTCAAGCATATCTGTCCAATATTATTAATACAATACCAAAAAAAAAATTTACAAAAAACAAGTTGCTGCTCATTTCATTTCATTTCTGGATTCAATCCATATCCTCTTTTTGGTTTGTACTCTCTTTTTACACTCCTATCTTTTACCCTTTTTTTTTCTTTAAGTCTCATGTACTGTGCAGCTTGCTTGCTTGATGCCATGATGATTCGTTTGCTTTTTGGTCTACGATACTGATTTTTTATGAAAAATTATATGCTTTAATCACTTAAGCATGTCCTATCGCGTTGGCTACTGTAGCTGCTTTTTCTGTAATGTTCTGATCCATTAGGATTTAGGATTAGGTTGTGTTTCTTCCTGTGTGATTACTAATTATTATCTGTTACCAAGCGATTAATCTCAAATTATTTCTTTTGACTCATTTTCTGCGAATATGCTTGTTTTGATATAAATGTTTTTCAATTTGTAACTAGTCGAAGTTAAAAATGGATGTTTTTGGTAGTAATTAAGCAGAAGAATGTTAAGTTTATGCCATCAGTTTTTAATGGTGAGGGATCTGTTTTGCAGAGTGAAATTTGGATTCTTTATTTTTTGGACATTGTTATTGCCACTTTTGATCTCTCTCGGTTTTCCCAGTTCGTTCCTGTGGTTTCAGACATAAAATATATATATATATTTTTTTTTTTTAATTTAAGACACTTGATTATTAGTATCTCGGTCTTTTAAACAAGATTTATATTGTATGGTCTTTGTTGGATGATTGATTGCATAAAAAGTTCCTTCTATCTGTAATTTTGGTTATCGTTTTGATATTGTAATGACTTGCATACTATGACGGCATTTGGGAATTCTTGATTCACATCATGACTTGCATACTAACTTTAATGTTTGAGAACATATATCATGGTCTCTTTTGCTTATGACTCGCATACTAACTGTAACATTGGTTTGTACTCGAGATAATTGAACTCGTACTGCTTAAGTTGTTCTGCAGTGTTTTTGTCCCAGCATGGTATCCCATTTCTGTTTGTTTTATAGAGAGCATGCCACCATATATAATAAGGAAATGGTATCACATTTTGTTACTTCAATATACAATTTCCATATTATCAGCTTTTTAAATTTTTAATTAACAGGCTTCAGTTAATAACAAGCACTTCACATTGTCTGTTAGAGTTTTTAAGTGACACAATTTAATCTTTAATTTCTTATACCTACCCATGTTTCCGTTGACAAGACGAATAAAATCTACTATTATCTTATTGAAGGATAAGCTTAATGGTCTATTATTCTCCATCAGCATTTATCCTTCTTGGGGAACCCATGTCTGTCAATTCTAACTGAAACTTGTTATGTTATGCATAGCAGATGTGTCAGATAAAAGGATGGCTGTAGCTGAAGCAAGGGCTGCATGGCAAAGAACGGCTAATCGTTGTTTTGTCCAAGAAGATGCTAAAAGAGCTCCTAAGTTAGCTTGCTGCCAATCATCATCTTCATCATCTAAACTGGTTGATTGTGGACCAACAAATGCAGCAGGCATGCCAGACAATTCTGCTCTAGGTTTCATGACTCTACACAGGAATCCCCCATATTCAAACCTACCCCCTGATACAAGATGGTGGCTTCAGCTGCAACCTGGTTATGGGTGCCAAAAGGGTTTTACATACGAACAGTTAAACGCCTTAGAGGCTGAAATGGATACTCTGAGAGCTGAAATTGCAAATTCATCCTCTGGAATTGGTGAGGTCCAGCCTCATGATGACAGAGGCAGAACTTGTTTTGATGGCAATAAAAACCATGAGTCTTCCTTCGATCCAAACTGTAAGATCTCAGCTGATTGTAGGAATAAAGATCCTGAAGTTAAGAATCAAGAGGTGAGAGCTCAATGTGACAAGAATGCACAAGAATTTATTGAACCTAAGGACACAGAAGAAAACTCCAAATTGATGGATATGGATCCTTTTGATTATTTTAGACCACATAAGAGTGATGAGTATTGTTTGAATTCAGAATCACCTTTTCTTGGAGGTGAAAAGAATGTACCATGGTGGCGCACAACGGATAAAGATGACTTGGCCTCCTTGGTTGCACAGAGGTCTCTTGATTATATTGCAAATTGTGACCTTCCCCCACCCCAGAAGATGCAAGTTAGGAGATACCCAAATGGCCATCCTGGGTATTCTGATCATGATGATACGCTTGCCTCATGTTTGGATTGGAAGGCACAGAGTGGTTGTGTCTCTTCCCCAATAGTTAATGCACATGGCTGTCCCAGTTCTGAAATCATGCATGGAGGACAAAGGACTTCAATTGAAGGTCATTTTCAAAGTGGTTTTAACAAGCCATTCAGGTATTTCTCTTGGATTATATATTCTAGTTGTGTTTTTTTTTTTTTTTAATTTTAACTGTTCCTTCTGATATATGATGGATGCACAAGCCTGTCGGCCAAATATGCATAATTTTTAGACATTGGCAATCCTGTAAATTATTAATAAGTGTGCTGTGGTTGCTAATTACATATATCAATCTATTTCCTGCTTGTGTTTGTATGGTTACTAAATTTACGTAATTCAGTGTGATGTGAATTCAGCGGATTTTTTTTTTCAATTATATGTTCATATATATTGATGTTGATTCCCTCATAAGTATATGTTCACACAAACGATGCTTTGATCTTTAATCTTGATTCCTGTGTTGGCCTTTTAAATGTAGTACCCATAATGATACAACAGAAACCGTTCAAGTTCCTGTGGGTGATCCTTGCAAAGCTCAGCTACTGGAAGCACTCCGCCATTCTCAAACACGAGCGAGGGAAGCTGAGAAGGTGGCAAAGCAGGCTTGTGCTGAGAAGGAACACATAATTAGGCTCTTCTTCAGGCAGGCCTCACAGCTTTTCGCCTATAAGCAGTGGTTCCAACTACTGCAGCTTGAAACCCTTTACTACCAGATGAAGAACGTTGACCAGCCAATGTCCACTTTATTCCCTGTGGCTCTTCCTTGGATGCCTCAGAAAGGTAGAAAACTGCAGAAGAGCTGGCAAAAGTCCACGAAGGGTAAACAGGGCAAGCGCAACCATCCAAATCATGACATTAGCAAGTATGCTTTTGCATTTGCATTGGGGTTGAGCCTCGTTGGTGCTGGCTTGCTACTTGGATGGACAGTGGGGTGGATGTTGCCTTTATGAGTTTCAACTGAACATCTTGCGTATGAAAGTATATTTATGAGGGAAAATTGGTTGGATCAACTTTATTTCCTAAAGGATGTATTTTCTTTGGCTTAGGGCTTTTTTTTTTTTTTGGTGGAAATTCTGCTATGTTTGTGTAGATTGTGTACAAAATGATGTTGAGGGGTTGATCATGTGAATATGGTGTCTTGGATGTTCAACCAGTGGAAAACAATCTATTAAATGTCTGCAATGGTGATCTGTATATATGATTTGATCTAAGTTTCATCATATTTATGAAGGAAATGAATTCAGGCATTATATGAGCATGTGAATTGACATATGGTTTGTGGTCTTGTACTAATGGGCTTTTTGCCGCTGTACATTGACGTTACCCAGCAGCAGTTCTCGATGTAGCTTGTATTGGTGATTCTAATATATAGGACCAAATTGATCAAACTGCAGCCTACCTATATACGATATGTGATTTACTGTCCAGAACACAACCATAGCATTTTTGTCTATCAAGACCACGCAGTCAAGCAAGTTACTAATCATTCGCAAATAAAAAAGTATGCCAATATTTTTTGGCAAAATCCATTTTTAAACCCTTAAACTATAGCGGTTTTTTCGATTGAGCCCCTATCGTTTTATTTTGTTTCATTGAGCCTCTATATTTTTATTTATTCACTTATTAAGCCCCAATTTGACAAATTATATAGAAATGTGCAAAAAATTTAAGGGCTCAATATATTACATTAACAATAGTATAGGAGCTCAATAAGTGAATAAATAGAAGCATAGGAGCTCAATGAAACAAAATAAAATGATAAGGGCTCAATAGAAAAAACTATTATAGTTCAGGGGCTTGAAAATAATTTTTGCCACATTTTTCTGCATAATTATCGCGAAGTTATAAGAGATGGGTTGAACTTATCAAATAAAATTTAGAAACATTTACAAAAATACCCTATTTTTAAACGTTGTCAACAAAAATACCCCAAGTTTTCATTTTTTACAAATTTACCCTATCTCTATTACAAGAGTGCCTTTTACATTTTTAAAAGTGCACCCATGTTTTTCTTTTTTGATTTCTCTACATTTTTCTTTTATTTTTTATTAATTTCTTGACGGTTTTTATTCCCTTTTT
>CATIWM010009332.1:0-12869 GCA_949671775.1 Mallotus repandus | reverse complement strand
AATAAAATAAATCTAAATGAACACAAGACTAAAAGAAGTTGGTATTCCGTATCCAGAACTCCTGGTTGTGGTGCTAGCTTGTATTAGAGAATCGAGTTATCACCACTTTCGATTTGTCCCAGTTATTACCCTGGGTGGCGACTCCTCATCTGCACGCCATGTCTTTGTGACAGTGGTTAGTGTGTTCCTTAGAGCCCTGAGCTCAAACAGTGTCGAGGTTGCAATAAACTTGGGCGCGCGCTAAACCCCGCCATCTACAATAGGGCAGAGAAATACATCAAGCAAATGAATGCTTTTCGAACTAGGCGGTTTGTGCCCTAGCACAAGGAGGAACTAGAGGATTCCTCTCCTCTCAAGAAGGCCAAAAGAAAACTGAGTCTTCAGAATCAGAGGCCTATATAGAGAAACATCAGAAGACCTTTCACTCCTCCTAGTGAAAATAGAATGACTCCACTTAGCACCTCCTATCATGAGGTTTTTATGGCAATCAGAGACAAGGAGTATGTGAGGTGGCCTAAAGATATGCTTTTAAATCCTAAGAATCGGGATCAGGGAAATATTGTCATTTTCATAAAGCAATTGGGCATAGCACAAACGAGTGTCATAAATTGATGCTTGAAATTGAAAGGCTTATCAAAGATGGGCACTTGCATAATTTTATCAGAAGGGAAGATGGAATAATTAAATCCTCTAAGGAGGCGACGACTTCCAGAGCTTAGAAAGATAAGCAACCTATGATTCCTACCAATACTGGGATAGGTGGGATGATCCATTGGATAGCTGGATATGACTCTGGAAAGGGGGAAAAGAGATCTAGAAGGAGGAAGAACAAAATGAGAGGAGAAGATCCTCTCAAGACCTGCCTTATAACCTTTGGTCCCGAGGATGGAATTAAAGTGGCGACGCCCCATGCAGATGCTATGGTAGTTATAGCTGTGATAAATAACTTTAGGGTAGAAAGAGTCTTAGTAGATGATGGAAGCCCTGTGAACTTGCTACCTTATCATGTCTTTAAGAAGATGGGAATTCGAGAAGATTTTTTAACTCTAGTATACTCCCGGTTGAGAGGTCTGGGAGATTTTCCTGTGAAGGTCAAAGGTAAAATCACTCTACCTATCAACCTAGGAGAGACAAATTTGAAAGGAGAAGTTGTGAGGGGAAGAACTATGATGGCTAAATTCATAGAGGCAGAGGTGTCAACCGCATATATTGCCATAATAGGTAGGCTAATTCTTTATAAATTTTGTGCAATCACTTGCATTCAGTATTTATGCATGGAGATGCTCTTAGATGATGAGCCAATTATCGTATGAGGAAGGTAGTTTGAGGAAAAATACTATCATTCAATTTCTCTAAGCCCACCTTTAGAAGATGAAGTACTGTTGGCAGAGTAAATAATTAGGAAGAGGGATACCTGATCAGTGAACTGAGCCTATCGGGGAGTTAGAGTTGATGATTATATGTCCTGAGAGTCCAAAAAAGTGCACTCATTTGAATAGTCGACCGATAGAGGAGCAGAAGTCTCAAATGCACTCATTTGAAAAAGCACATAAAAATGCATTCAAGGCATAACGTCCCTAAATCTAAACTACATTTGATTTTAATTATAAGTTAGCTAAATCTACATATTTTATTTACAAGTGAAATGGAACTAAAGGTGGACCTATATTTTAATTAATTAGTGAGCCTAAATCTATTTTTTTTAATTCTAAAGAAAATGAGCCTAAGTCTATTAAATTACAAAAGAAAAAGAAATGAATTAGTGGGCTTAATTTTAATCAATTTTAATTAAATGAAATGATCATAAGTCTGCAAATTATGAAGAAGGCTTTATTAATGGGTTGAGCTAAGTCTAAGTTAATTTTATTTAACTAAAAATGGACCTAAAATATAAATTAACCTACTAGGCCTAAATTAATTCTAAAGTTAATTAAACCTAAATTTAATTTTAAATGCCTATTTTATTAGTGAGTTAAACCTACACATGGGCTTGGGGCCCAAAACGAATAAAAATAATAATAAACAAGCCCAAATAATAAAAATAAAAAACATAACAAATAAAAAACAAACGTTCTGTGATATTTCTAACCCTAATTTAATTTACATGCCGCCCAAATTAATCTAAAGCCCCCATTGATTTTAATTAGGGTTTTATCAAATGAACCTAATTTACTAATTGACTTTTTTTAAAAGGCAGAAAATTAAGATTCCATTATATTCCCACTAATGGAGCTATTACAATAATCTACTGAAAATAAAAATAAAATAAAAAATAAAAAATTAATTACAATAAAAAATACAAAATATAAATAGCCTGAAATAATAAAAACACAGAATACAAAAATAAACAAAATCGACGCAGGATTACTACAGTGCTTTATTCCTGGCCTTCCATGAACTTTTTTTTTTTATCTAATCAGTTCAATCGCATGTCATGACAAATGATGTTTCTACTATAACCATTAAAGAAACAAAACAAAAAAATAAAAAAAATGGTTAGAATAAAATAAAGAATAAAGAAAAATAATAAAAAAATCAAATGAAAATAAATAAAATAAAAGAAAGAGATGGAATGTAGAGATGCAGTATTGATTAACTCCCTAGAGGCTTTGTTTTCATTCACCGTTTGAATAGATCTGCAATATTAATCTTCTCAGTTCCAGGCCTTGATTGCTTTTCAAAAGAAATTTTTTTCAATCCCCGTAGAGAAAAGAAAAAGAAAAAAATTCTCTATTTTTCCAAAAAAATACGTCACAGAAACCTTTTCCACAAAAGAAACTCTATGTTTTTCTCTCCCTTTTTTTTTCTTTTTTCGTCTCCTCCTCCTTTTTTCATTACCTCCTCTTCCCTTTTAATTTCTCCGGTAGATTAACTCCGTAGATTAGGTCATTATCTCAAATGATAAAACTTTATCTTTATCGTTTGGGACTGATAAAATTTACGGATAAAAATTTTTTATTTATCATTTTTTTAAATTTAATTTTTAACCAATCAAAATTTAAAAAAATAATTTAAAAAATAAAAAAAATGTCAGAGTCCGATCGGAAGTGTGAAATTCCGATCGGAATTAAATAATTATGATCAGAATTGTATATTTCCGATCGGAATTACGTAAGTCCGATCAGAATTATGCATTTCTGATCGAAAATATATAATTTCGATCTGAATTACATATTTTCGATCGGAAATATGTAATTTCAATTGGTGATTTCTAGCAAAATTATAAAAAAAACTTTACAATTGGGTCCTTTAAAAAAGCTACAATTGAGTCCAAAATGCAATTAAGCCTTGGGATTCGAAATTCAAATACTCGAGACCTATCCTCTTTCGCATCCAAACTCTAGTAATCCCGAAATTGGGTGCTTACACTATGCTTTTGAATGGACAGAAGAATGTGAAAAAGCTTTCAAAGCTCTGAAGGATTATTTACAATCTCCATAAATCCTGAGTAGGTCGTTGCCTGGAGAGGATTTATTCATCTACTTGGCCACATCAAATCAAGTAGTAAGTACAATTTTAGTTCAAGAGGAAGATAAATTAAAAAAACTAGTGTATTATGTGAGTAGAGTTCATCGTGGGTCGGAGTTGAACTACACCACTATAGAAAAATTGCCATTCTCATTATTGATTATTGTGAGGAAATTTTAGGTCTACCTCTTGGGACATCAAGGAATTATATGAACAAATGTGCCTCTCAAGTAGGCCCTTCAAAGGCCTTCCATGGCTGGCAGGGTGACAGTATGGTCAGTAGAAATTAGTGGGTACATAGCAAAGTATGAGCCTAGAAAGGCTATAAAAGTGCAAGTCCTTGTTGACTTCATTGCGAAATGTTATTTCAATGAAGCTAATAGTGAAAGTGAGTCCCAAGAAGAAAAGAAGCAAGCATATCATCTTTTGCTTGGTTCGTCTACTGGGAAGACTTATGAATGGAACTTGTCTATGGATGGTTCATCTTGCTTAGAGGGAGGTGGAGCTGGGATAGTACTCAAGGGACCACACGGGTTCCTAATCAAACATACCCTCAAATTTGCTTTTCCTGTCTCAAATAATGTCTCTAAGTATGAAGTTCTTATTAATGGCTTAAAGTTAGCTGAAGCAGTTGGAGTTTCAAGTTTAAAGGTTCATAGTGATTCACAACTAGTTATGAACTAAGTGGGGGAAGCGTTTGAGGCAAAAGATGAAACAATGGGTGTGTACCTTCAACAAGTAAGGGAGATATTGAAGAGATATGAGCAGAGGGGAATTCTTATATGCATTGTTCTGATTCCCAGGTTAGAGAATTCCTTAGCAAACTCTCTTAGTAAAATGGTGGTGTCAGAAGATTCTTCACTTGATGATGTTCACATGAAAATACAATCCTCTCCAAGTACATAAAAAACTCTTGAACTTTTTCCAATTCATGAAAGAACATCTTGGTTGGACCCAAGCCTATATTTGGGGATAGGGGAATCCCTATAAGACCATAAAAAGCTCTTAGGCTATTCCTGAGAGCATCCATATTCATATTGCTAAAGGGAAACTTTTTAAGAGAGGGTATCACATGCCCCTCTTGAGATGCTTATCTTAAAAAGAAGCAGGATATGTGCCGAGAGAAGTACATGAAGGAGTTTGTGGGAGTCACATAAGAGGACGAGCTCTATGTAACAGGATAATAAGGCAAGGGTATTTCTGGCCTAGAATCTCTAAGGATGCCTCAGAGTGTGTAAAGAAGTGTGATGTCTATCGGAGGTATGCCAATGCTATCTATATCCCTACCAATAATCAGATTCTTATTCTAGCCCAGTGGTCCTTTGCACAATGGGGAATCAACATTTTAGGTCAATTTCCCCCGACACTTGGACATAAACACTTTGTAATACTAGCTATGGAGTATTTTACTGTGTGGGTAGAGGCCGAGGCTCTAGTAACAATCACCGCTTAGAAAGCTATAAATTTTCTTTGGAAAAATGTGATATGTAGATTTGGGGTGCCAAAAATATTGATATCTGATAATGGGAAACAATTTGACTGTAGCAAGTTTAAGGAATTCATTGAAGGGCTTAACATCGATCACTGATTTAGTTCTGTTTCTCACCCACAATCTAATGGGCAAGCTGAAGTATCCAACAAAACCATTCTTCAGGCGTTAAAGAAGAGAGTGGATGGTGCTAAGAATTATTGGGTAGAAGAGCTACCTAGTATTTTATAGGCTTACAAGACTACTCTGAGAACCCCTATTAGTGAAACTTTGTTCTCTTTAACTTATGGAACTGAGGTTGTTATTCCTTTGAAAGTGGGATTCATACTCAGAGGGTAAAGTGTTGTGATTTAGAGAAAAATAAAGAGGAGTTGAGAATAAACCTCGATCTACTTGAAGGCTTGAGAGAGGAAGCTTCGGTCAGAATAGCAGAGCAAATGAGAAGAGCAGACAAGTATTTTGATATCAAAGTCAAATCTAGACCTTTGCAAATGAAAGATTAGGTACTAAGAAACTTAAATGCTACTGGGAGAAGAGAAGGCCAGGGGAAGTTATTACCTACATGGGACAGACCCTACAGAGTAATGGGGATTATCTGATATGAGACTTTTTACTTCGCTGATCTTAAAGGAAATTGCCTCCTACATGCATGGAACTCCCAACATCTAAAAAAGTACTATCAGTGAGAAATTATGTTTCTTGTATTATTTTCTTTATTTTGTAAGGATAACAAAATCTCTTCTCTATCCTTTGTAATGAATATGTATATGTACTTAAAGTTTGCTATTTCCTTTACTATATATCTATGAATGAAAGGTGCTCTCTCTCTTATGGCAAAGAGAGGCATTTCTCAATGAAATATATTATCTATATGTCAACTCTCGCTATTCTTCAATCTTGACGACTTCTAGATTTATATAAGAAGAATATTAGACGTTATGAAAAATTATGTGATAGGGAAAATATATTTAACTCTCAGGAATTGCTTGTTAATATTCAACTTCTCATTTTTAACGCAAAAAGGACATCTCCCAAAGTAAGGTGAATCAGACAAAGAATGCATTCAACAATTAAACTAAAGCTAAGTCTCTAGAAGCAAGACAAATATAATTTGAAATATTCACAATATATTTGTGCATAACCTCTCTCAAGGAAAATTCCTGAGTCCACAAACAACATGTTGAAAACCAAATAAAGCATAAGTAAAGTAGGAATATATGAGTATATTCTTGAAAAAGTCAACATACTATTTAAAATAAATGCCCCAAAGAGGTGAAGCTATTCTGTGTGAATAAACACATTACAAACTATCGCATTTAAGCATCCAAAAAGTTAAGACAAAAGATATGTTCAACCAAATTCTAAACTACATCTAAGAACTTTCAGGTTCATCGACTTTGGTGGGGGAGGAAGAGGGAATAACATCCTTTTCCTTACTTTCTCTTAGGTCTTGAGTCTCTCGGGGATCCTGAGCCAAACCCTAGGACTCTGCCCTACTGGCAAGAGGAGTTGACGTCTTTGAAATAGAGGTGGGCACCCCAAAGTCAATAAGAGTACCAGAATCAAGTTTTTTCTCTCTAGGTTGATCCCCTTCTTGATCATCATCTAAATTTTCACCAACAGTATTAAAATCAACAAAATCCTAACTAGGAAAATGCTTTTTAAGCTTCTTCAGAAAAGTACGCCACCTAGTAGTGTAATAATCTACAGTATATGAAGTAATCTCTTCACTGTATTCATCAGAATCCCTAAAATTCTTAAGAGCTCCATCAATTGCTCTTCGAACAACAACTTATTTCTCACCCTCTTTATCAAGTAAGTCCTTCTTCAACTAGAGACTTTTTGGTGCATTTTTGAGTTAAGTTCAGTTGATTACTTTTGTTCAAATTCCATATGGACGATGGCTTTCTTTAGCTCCTTAACACAATCAGACAATTTAGTACGACCAATTTTTAGATTCTCAATCTCTTCCTTCAAAGAGTCATTCTTATAAAAAATTCTATTGACTTCTTCTTGGAAGACATGATCTTTAACTCCAATTCATGTAAGGTCCTAGAGAGCTAGATCTAAAAATGAAGAGAAACGAAATGAATACAAATAAAGGAAAATCATTGAAAGATAAAGAAAATGAGTGGAACGATACCATACCAATTGAACACCATGATTTAAGTGGACATGCAAGGAGGAACCAACCGTGTCTTGGTGAAGAACATGCTCATTAGAGCCAATGTAGAGAGTATGGAGAAGTTCAGAGTAGGTAATGCCTTGAAGGGAAAATCCTACTCTTAGACCTATTAATCAGAAGAGTTGCTAGTTTCTAGATGGGAGTATCCGGAGTAATTTTGAACATAGGATTGTTGTCAAGATCGACTTTGGGGGCCTTTTCCCTTTTGAGCACAATACTTCTTTCAGACAGGCTAGCCACAGCCTCTTTAGTGGTCAAAACCCTCGAGCCTTTTGTCTTTTTTGAATGGGATTTCTCCTCCTCCTCTGTAGACCCAAAATTAGGAATCACATCAATTGGTTCAGAAAGAACCTTTTTTCCTTCCCTTTATAATCGGGCAAAAGAGCTTTTCTCTTTTTCTGTTAAGTCTCCACTGTGGGGGAATCCTTTATCACCACTGTAGTAGCCTTTTTTTCTAGTCATCACCCCAGAGTAAGGCTTAACCTATTTTTCCTTAGAGACATATGAGTCTTTAGCTGCAGCGGGTTTTCCCCGGAGACACCTGATTCTAGTTCACTTTTGATTTTCGCCATTCACATAACATTTATAGGAGACAGTTTGAATTTCACCTCCTTAAAGGATGCCATAGTTTCTTAATGAATTGAAAAAAAGAGTGCATTCGTGAAGACAAAAACACTGGCATTAAACATTCCTATCAAAAACCACCAACACAAAAATAGCATAACCTACCCAAATCCTTCAAAGGGCGACCTATTATGATGCTTTGAATATCGTAAACTTTACCCTCTCTCACAATCATTTCAAAGATAAATTTTTCTTCCTCTGTAAGCCTAGGTAATTATCTTACCTCTTCATGAGCATCTTGCCAATCTAAACTAAAACTCCACTCATTTATTAGACCGTTTTCCCTTAACCTAGCCACCAAAAACTTATTTCTACAAGACTTATATATATCAGGAGGGTTCCTAAAAAAAACCAATTTTGGGTGAGCATTGAACGTGCTAGACCTGCTCTATAACCTCTTATATTCAAAGAATGATATGAATAAGCTCATAGTAGGGGAAATCCCAAGCTTTTTGCACAAAATGCAAAAAGAAGATATTACCATAATCTCATAAGGAGTTTTAAATCTGGGACACCTATGATAGAATATGAAAATCTCTACATAAAAAGGAGAAAGAGGGAGATTTAAACCAAATTCTACCTGCTTTACAAAGAAAGTCATTTCCTTTATATTTCTTTTAGCGTCTGTTAGCTTGTTGAAATCCCTAGGAACCCACACTCTTTCGTTCCTAGAAAGAACCTAATTTTGATGGCCTCTTCATCATAAGGCCGACCTTTCAAGGCCTTTAGAAAATGCTTAAAACTAGCATTAGAGATAAATTTATCTAACTCCATTTCTCCACTCATGATTACATGAAACAAGAAAAGGAAATGAAGAAGAGAAGTAAGAGAGGAGTACCTATTTCACTCAAATAAAGCTTGCCTTGGAATCCTAAGAGAGAAAACCATTGAAAATAAGGAAAAAAGAAAGCTAAAAAGAAAAATAAGAAGAAAACCTAAAATAGAAGGTGAAAGATTCTTGAGTTAATGAAAATGGTATCAAATAGGGAAGGAGATGAAGAGTTAGGCGGTTACCATTAAATGCACGATTCAAAAATTCTAACTCCCCACCAAGCAGATTTTTAGGAGACGTGGGATGATTGACGGCAGACGGTAAAAGCCTAAAATTTAAAGATTTCCAGAGCCACATATTACTCTGGGGAAGCAAGAAATGAAAAAATTCCTTGAGACAAAATGCAGTCTCAGGATTTTTTTTGGGGGGGGGGGACTACTGATGATACACAAAAATATCCTCCCAATAAGAAAGAGACATGTGTACAAAGTCTCTCTCCCTTAACACATCAGCTATCCTTTTTGACTTATTGACTTGCCAACTAGGACACTACTATGCTGAAGAAGGTCCCACAATCCTTTGAGACATCCTTTATGATTCTCAGGATAATTCCTGACTCTTAAGAGTCATGTATAGTACTATTCTGACATGCATTAAATGCATGTCCATCAGCTCCACTTTATGCAGACACGATCACTGTTCTTGAAAAGTAGGCCTCACGTGCCCCTATATTCTGCTGTAGCATCAGAGCTCTTGATCAATCAAATCATGCTTTTCTACCAACTTCATGCAAATAAAAAGGGACTAAGTGGAGAGAAATGGGTATCATTCTTTTACTTCTTTCTTCTTCTTCCTTTACCATTTCTTTTTCTCTTTTTCTCCTTCCAGACTAAGAATAGAGCTACCATTTCTCACTCTTCTCACTCTTTTCCTTTCCTTTCTTTTTACTTCTCTTATTTCTTTATCTTTTAAGTTTATTTTATCCAGCATGAGATAGCTCTTCCTGATAGTCTCCCTCATTCAACCGTTGGAGGGGTTTTGGAAACTCTAAAACCCTTTTGACCATAGCTTGTTGACTAAATGAAAGAATTCAAATGCTAAGCTGGAGCTTGAGGTCTAAAGTACCCACATCACTAAGCATTCATAATGAACAATTAGATTTTATTAATAGGTTACCAACAAGCTCAGAATAAAGACATGGAGAAAGGTTGAAGTGAAAGTAAAAGACCATGTAAAAATCCCTACCTTTTCTAATATAATATCTATAAAATACTACAATGATTTTCTTGATGATTATATATCAAAGATAGCACTTAAAGAGTTTCCTCAACACCAACCTTTGTGGGAAGTTCATATAGTTAAATACCAAACAAGCAATGCAGCTTGCAATGTAATCTTTAAGCTTCACCGCTCACTTGGTGATGGCATTTCTTTGATCGGTCTTCTTCTTTCTTGCTTGCAAAGAGCCGATAATCCCTTTATTCCCTTAACATTTCCTTCTATCAGGTTGTATACAAATGAACATCATTGTAGCAGATTCAAGACTCTGCCAAAGTTTTTCTCTTCTTTATTCAGTACTGTATTAGATTTTTATGAAGAATAGTTTCATTGAGGACAACATATTGCCAGTATGAAGCCGGATTTGTGGAGTGGAGTCCCTTCTAATTTTTGTGGTAACTATATCTTTCTCTCTTGATCAAATCAAACATGTCAAGGAAAAGCTTGGAGTGGTAAGTTCAATAACATTTCATAAGTCATGTGAAAAAAAAACTTAGTAAATCAATTACTGGGAGAACTTTCCTACTTTTATGGTCATGTGTGTATATATAAATATATATAAATATGTATATTTATACCATTTCCTTAGCGGCATTTCAATTGTATATATAAATATATATAAATATATATATTTATACATATTCATTATTTACCATTTCCTTAGTGGCATTTCAATTGTATATATATATATATATATATATGAAAAAGACTGTCAAAATAATTCATTATTTATACCCTTTATTCAAGAAATTGCCATTGATTTTGTAGAGTTATAATTGCTAAACTTTATCTCAATAATCTGAAATCTGCTATAATATTATGAAGTTTCAAATTAAAATTGGAACTCAAACGAATTGAAAAAAAATATAACGTTTAATATTTTTTTGTGCCCAAAATCTAATTTTTATATTTAAAGCCCATGAGCTCACAAGCCTATAATTCATAAAAAACCCAACTCATAAAAAATGTCTTGGGGAAGAAAATGAGAACAATTATGAGAATGTTCTGGAAGACATAGTTAGCAAGCAATAAAAGAGTTTAAAAGGATTTAGAGTATTGATGAAGTGGAAAAATCTCAAATTTCTGTTACAAACTAATGAGCCTTAGGAACTGAAGCATTGATGAAGTGAAAATCTTTGAAATTTCTTAGAGAAGTAGCCTGTAAGCAACATTATTTATAAAAGTCAGAAATCAAAGCACAAAACACAACCAATAACCAATCAAATACAACACAAACCAATTATCAATCAACTAAAATCAGTCGATTACAACTTTTAGTTTATAGAGTTCAAGCAGTTTTATTTTACTTTCTTGTCATCTTGTTTTATTTTCCATTAACTTGGAATAAAATCTTGTTAATTTGAAATTTTGTTTTCCTTTATTTTTGCAACACACTTTAATCAAATTCACAAAAATCTCATTGGAATCTAAATAAATTATGGTAAAGGTGTTTGGGTATTCATAATTGTATGGAAGAATTAAGGTTTTACTTTGATGAAATATTCCTCTGTGACGTAGCGGAAGCTTAGAAATTAGGGATAATTATTAAAACTCTATTGATTCATAATGAATACCAGAGAATTAATCTTCTATAACATGTTGATTTAAGATAAATACCAGGAAATAGGCATCCAAGGTTCGTTGATTCACAATTGAATACCGAAAATTAGGAAAGAATTAGGAATTCAGTTATAAATTCAACAAAAACTGTCTCCCACATCCAAAAATCACAAATAAATACTGTCCAAGGAAAAACTAAATGAAAAGGGTAAAATGACCCAAAAACACAATAAAATGAACATAAACTTCAAAGATAATTTTGAGACCTTAAACAGTGGATTTTGGGCCTGAAACTTGGCCCATTATAGAGGTAAATAGGTATCTGAATCAGTTTCATTTTAATATATTATAAGCCCTGTGGTTCAATTTGACGCAAAAGTTAGAGCCATTAGAAGCTCAACTGCGCACTCCCCTCCTATAAAAAATGTCCATAAATTGAATAGCAATCTGTTCCACATCACTCTGGCATGCTCACGCATTGAACCCAGTTCATCCAAAAATTGACCAACAATCTTTTGGCATGTACCAAAAATTGGAGCAACAATATTAGTTAAAAAAAATGTTCTTATTGAAAAGTGAATGACGAAAACTCTTTATGCATTCTCTCGTATAAATTATGCTCAATTTACAGCCAGTGAGAGAGTAGTCAAGTGGTAACTTCTCTTCAAGGACATTTTAAGGTATAAGGTTCGATTCATGTTGTACAGTCCCTTTAAAGGGGAGGACTGCCCCCTCGTATACAATCCATTGAAGTTTAGGTCAGATGACCTCCCTATTAAAAAAAGTATACTCAATTTCCATTGTGTATTGGCATTTATCGAACATAGAACAAATATGATTTTTTATTTGTTTCTATTAATGAAATTGTTACATTATTCATAAAATTAGAGATAAATGCACAACTAATATTTGAATTTTTTTTATTTTTACTATTTTGGTATTTGAATTATTATTATTATTATTATTTTTATAATAAGATGTTAGAACTTTCAAAAAATTTCTAAAATTGTGTTTCTAGCGGGTTTTACATATTAAATTGCTTACATGTCTAATTTTAAATAGTAAAATTATTTAAATGCCCTTTTCTTATATTAGAAATCATTTGTTTTATTTTTCAATTTAAAAAATTTATTCTTCTTGCACTCATATATGTTAAATTTGAAAGAAAAATATAGTGAATACTATTAAAATAAAATAAATTAAAAATTAAACCATTATTATTGAAAAATTAAAATTAAAATATGTAATTTAGTTTCTAAATTTATTTAAAAAGTGAAAAGGAAAGAAGCAATTAACTAAAATAAAAGTTTGCATATTATAATTAAAAAATAATTCAATAAATAAAAATTAAATTTGACTAAAATTATTAAATACAAATTAAATTCAACCACTATAACTAATAAAATAAAAAATAACATTTAATTTTTCTGGTTTAGTTTCATAAATAAAATAATTTTTATTCCTAATTAGATTATACTTTTATTTTTTGAGGG
>CATIWM010009305.1:0-31561 GCA_949671775.1 Mallotus repandus | reverse complement strand
TGAATGCAAAACGTGCACGAGTGCAATTCTGTGCACAAATGGTTTTAAAGATGTTATTCAAGGCCCCAATTGCATATTAACAATTCTAAATACATATTTTAGCACTCCAAACTCATAAATTTTGATGATTTCAATGAATGCACAAATCGTGCACTTTTGCGCATCCTTGAACGCAAAACGTTCACTAGTTCAAATCTGTGCACAAATGTTTTTAAAAATGTTATCCTAGTCTCCAATTGTATATTCACAATTATAGATACATTTTTTAGCACACCAAACTCGTAAATGTTGATGATTTTAATGAATTCTCAACTCGTGCACTTTTGCGCATCTTTGAACGCAAAATGTGCACAAGTGCAAATTTGTGCACAAATGGTTTTAAACACATTATCCAAGGCTCTAATTGCATATTCACAATCCTGAACACATATTCTAGTGACTAAAACTCATAAGTCTTGAAGATTTTAACGAATGCACAATTCGTGCACATTTGCACATCTTTGAACGCAAAAGGTGCACGACTGCAAATCTATGCTCAAATGGTTTTAAAAATGTTATCCAAGGCTCCAATTGCTTATTCACAATCCTTATACATATTCTACCACTCAAAATGCATCACTCTCATGGATTTTAATGAATGAACAAATCATCCACTTTTGCGTATCTTTGAACGCAAAACGTGCACTAGTGCATATCTGTGCACAAAATGGTTTTAAGCATGCTATCCAAGGCTCAAATTGTATATTCAAAGTCATAAATACATATTTTATCACTACAAACTCCTAAATCTTGATGATTTCAATGAATGCACAAATCGTGCACTTTTGCGTATCTTTGAACATAAAACATGCACGAGTGAAAATCTTTGCACAAATGGTTTTAAACATGTTATCCAAGGCTCCAATTGCATATTCACAATCCTATATACATATTCTACCATTGAAAACTCATAAATCTTGATCATCTTAACAAATGCGCAAATCGTGCACTTTTGCACATATTTGAACGCAAAACGTGCACTTTTGCACATCTTTGAACGCAAAACGTGCACAAACGGTTTTAAACATCTTAGCCTGGGCTCCAATTGTGTACTCAAAATCCTATATACAAATTCTACCCCAAAAGACTCATAAATCTGATTGATTTTAATGAATGCACAAATCGTCCACTTTTGTGCATCTTTGAATGCAAAACGTGCACGAGTGCAATTCTGTGCACAAATGGTTTTAAATTTGTTATCCAAGGCCCCAATTGCATATTAACAATTCTAAATGCATATTTTAGCACTCCAAACTCATAAATTTTGATGATTTCAATGAATGCACAGATCGCGCACTTTTGTGCATCCTTGAATGCAAAACGTTCACTAGTGTGAATCTGTGCACAAATGGTTTTACAAATGTTATCCATGTCTCCAATTGTATATTCACAATTATAAATACATGTTTTAGCATACCAAACTCATTAATGTTGATGATTTCAATGAATGCACAACTCGTGCACTTTTGCGCGTCTTTGAACGTAAATCGTGCACGAGTGCAAATCTGTGAACAAATGGTTTCAAACACGTTTTCCAAGGTTCTAATTGCATATGCACAATATTGAATACATATTCTAGTGACTAAAACTCATAAATCTTGAAGATTTTAATGAATGCACAATTCATGCACATTTGCACATCTTTGAACGCAAAAGGTGCACGAGTGCAAATCTGATGCAAACTAAACAAACACCAACCATGTTGATAAGCATGATGATCTACTCAAGTATAATGGTAAAATGACTTGAACTCACATGAAGAAGTTCAAGGATTCTTTAGGAGTGTTCGTGAAGCAACATATGAAGCTTGAGGTGATGAATCAAAGCGCAAGTGCAAATAGAGCTCAATTGAGTATATTTGGACAAAGTTAGACAAAAGGGCAAAATTGTCACTTTTGCACCTTATTATCATATTTTGACCCTCAAAATGAAGAATTCATGTCAAACTATTCAAGTGGAGTGATTTCCATTCAAAATGCATAAAGTGCAATTTTGAAGATTTTGGAAGGTTCTAGAAAATGCTAAAGGAATCTATAAGAATCAAGAATATTCTCAATAAATAAAACCCTAAATGTGATGGAGAGTGGCTATGACTCATATTTAAATACTTGGTCAAATTTTGCTTAGTTGTCATGAGCTGAAGGATTAGGATGTTTACATTCCTATATAAAGGTTATAGCATTGTAATACGAATTGGAACATATTATAATAAAAAATTTGAATTCTTGTTAGGTTTAAGTCCTTTTCTTTTGTTCTTAAAAGAACTTTAGTGAATTTATCAAGTGAGGGCTTGGTACATTCAAACCTAGTTTAATTTAGACTTAAAATTGACTTAGTTAATCTTAGGTTTATATTAAACAACCTTTAGTTCTTTGTAATTAAGGTTCTTAAGTACAGGTTATTTAAGGGTCTTGTTGGGAATTAGAGTTTTCTTTTGCTTGGTTTATGAACGATCCTTGGCAAAGGTTATCAAGATTGAATATGGGTTTGGTACAAGTTAACCATGTTCGTATCAAACCATGCATGTAAACATAAATCATCCTTATATGTTAAATTTTCATTTTCGAGAGTCACGAGCCAGTTCATCCCCCGATGATGTTCTGGTAAGCCTCACCTAGGAAAGAAATTGAATGACGACCTGTGTGGGAGAGATAAGGTTGGAAGGGACTTTATTTACTCTTATGTGCTTTATTTATGCCTTTTTGCATTGCATATGCATTCATACATTCATGCATACATTCATTCATGCATAAATGCATTATCACAATGCATGGATACATATTGATACATATATAGTCATCATAGGTAATCCCCAAAGTGTCTTAACACCACAGTTTGGTTAGAGGAGAGAAAAATGCAGACTAGTTAAATTTGTTATGGAAAGCACATCACAGCCTGTTAGAATGGAAGAAGTTGACAAGCTGGTTAATTAAAGGGTGAATGAGTACATTTAGAATAATATGGGTCAGTTACTGCAAGCTGCTAAGGAAACTGAAAGACCTTATTATAGGGTAGTGCCACCTCCTCCATATCAAGGAGAGGTTACTGAAGAAGACATTATTGTGGTTGATTGTCCACCTCTGACTGAGGATCAGATTAAGGCTTATAAGGCTTGGAAGACACAGTCTAAAGGAAAAACACCAGTTGTGGCTAATCTAGTTTCTAAGGAAAGAAAGTGATGATGTACGAATATGCTCAGATTACTAAATGACTTTAAAGGTTGCAAACTCAAGTGAAGTAGGCTTCCACCAGTTTTGACAATGATGAGTTGTGTGCTTTTGGGAATCTTAATCTCCTACCTAAGTTCAAGATGCTTGAAGTAACTAAGTTTTTCTGGCATTAGTGATCCGAAATTGCATCTTCAGCATTGCAAAGCTATGACGTCCACTATTCTAGGATTGATAGATGATTAGATATGGGGTTTATTCTCATTCTCTTTATAAGGTTTAACTCTTACATAGTACCTTCGACTTGATAATACTGTGAAAAAGAATTGGAAGGAAGTTGTGAACCAGTTTCTTAAATAGTATTCTTATAATACTCAGATTGAAGTCTCTTTGCTAGATCTATAGAGTTTAACTCAAAAGTCGAATAAATCTTTTGCTTATTACATCATAAGGTTTAGAGAGAAAGTTGTTTGTATGAGAAACAGACTAGATGAAATTGATCAAGCATGGGAAAATTCTCAAAACTCTATCAGACAAGAAATTGAGGTTATGAGTATGAGATCATTTACAGATTTGTATTATGCTAGGGTTCAAACTGAAAGGATTGCTAAATTCAAAAAACCTCCATAAGTTCAGAAGAAGGGAACTCAATCTTCATATGCTTTGAAAGAAACTATTACTACTTCTTCTCCTGTGTTAGCAAATATAAGGCCGAGACAGGTTTCTAAGTTTACTGTGCTGTTGTCTAAGGTGTTTGAAAGACTGTGCAAGAGTGGGGTTATGAAGCTAATGGAACTAAGGTCATTGCCTAATGTTCTTTCACCTAATCGTAACCTGAAAGAATTCTGTAAGTACCATCAGTAAGCAGAGCATAACACTTGGTGAAATACTCTAAGCCAACATCTGCAGATATTCTCTTTGACTCAATCATTCCAAGTGGATAGGGTGAGGAATTTCGTGACAATGAAGAGATGAACTGCTATGCTAATTATATGGATGATCATGTTTTTTGGGTTTGAGAAAATTTGGGTAATATACCCGTAAACTTTTGAGAACTAATGGAAGGAGAAGATTCCACGAATGAAGATAATTTACAGTTGGACTTTCCTGACTTATGGGAATTGTCAAGCAATGATGAGATGGATGTGAGTCATATCACTAGAAGTGGGAAGCATTATCCAGATCCTCCAATGCCATAAAAGGATAGGTCACTGATGCTAGATAAAGAAAAAAAAAGTGTCAAAAGAGGAAGAAAAGGATACTATTTTGAAGCAATTGAAGCAGACAAAAGCCAATGCTAGTGTGTGGGATTTACTAGTTGCATCAAAGAAACATAAGGATTCTATATATGAACATCTTGAGAACTTATTGATTTTTACAGAATCTACTCCTGAAGAATTGGTTATATTAGTGGGTTTCAAAGAGAATGTGGAGGTTTCTTTTTCTGATAAAGACTTGATAGATTTTGGAAGGAAACATAATAGAGCTTTATATATCCAGGCTAAAGTGAAAGGTTTCATGGTCCTGTGTGTTATGGTTGATGATGGATCAACAATGTCTATCCTTTTAAAGTTCTAAAAAAGCTGAACATGACAAAGGAAGATCTTACAAAGTCTAATATGATTATTAAAGCATATGATGAGTCCAAGAGAGCTGTGGAATGTACTTTTAAGATAGTTGTGAAAACTGGGCCAATTGAAACTGTGGCTGAATTTATTGTGCTCAATATTCCTATCAGTTATAGGTTGCTTTTGGAACCACCTTGGTTCCATCCTCTGGGAGGAGTTCCTTTAACTCTCCATTAGAAGATCAAATTCCCTTATGAAGGAGATGTGATCATTATCGAAGTTAAATCTGAAGATGGTTGTTCTATGGTTTATTCTAATATGGGTCTACCTAGATTCTAAGTTGTTGCCATTTTTTTTATGATTATATGGATTCAAAAGTAGCTATGATGTTGAAGAAGTCCAAGTTTGAACATGGTATGGGTTTGGGTAAAAATCAGCAAGGGATTGCTCAGTTCCTAAATTTCAAGAATTAAATGCACACTCATAGATTGGGTTATTTACCTGAACAAGCTCAAAAAGCAAGCAGTTACAGTAAAATGGGGTGTTTGTTTTATCCAGGAGGTAAAAGTATTTACATGAAGAAGTATGAAAAGATTAAAATTTGGGAGATCTTTAATGATGTTGTAAAAAGATGTAAGGGGCTTAAAGAAGGCCAAACTTTGGTTCCAGATGCTATAGCTACTATAGACACTAGGATTAAGCTTACACCACTTACTACTATTAGTGTTGAGGACTTTATTTTGAATAATTTAAAACCTGTAGCATGTTTAGAAAAGGATGTTTTTGATGCTGACTATGTAATTTTTGATGATGCTTTTTTCTCTAAGTTTAATGCAATAACCTCTAATTTTATTTACTTGTTCGATGTTTTATTCTAATGGAAATGTGCATACATTTGATCATATCATGAGCATTTCATACATAAATTCTATTCATACTGAACCATTTAATATAAGTGATACTAAGTCACCTAAAGAACTCCAATTGGGAATAAGTCTTTCTTTTAAAGAAAAAAGTGAGCTTGAGAGAATAATAAAAAAATTAAAAATAGTCTTTGCTTGGAGCTATGACGACATACCAAGAATAGATTAGGAAGTGGCTAAGCATTTTGTTCCAATTGATCCTAGAATAAGGCCAATAAACCAGAAATTTAGGCGTCGAAGACCTGAATGGGCTCAAAAGATAAAAGAGGAAGTTAATAAGTAGATAGAGGTTGGGTTTTTAGAGGAAGATGATTATCCAAAATGGTTAGCCAATATTGTCCTTATCTCAAAAAAGGATGGAAGAGTTAGAATGTGCATTGATTACAAAGATTTGAATAAGGCAACTCCGAAAGGTAATTTTCTATTGCCTCATATAGATGTTCTAATAGACTCTGCTACTAGTAAAAAGTATTACACCTATGCAGATGGGATGGTAGGATTTAATCAGATAATGATGGCTATCGCAGACAAGGTTAAAACTACTGTCATCACAAAATGGGGTACTTTTTGTTACAAAGTAATGCCATTTGGATTAAAAAATGCTTGAGCAACATATCAGAGAGCTATGAAAAAGGGTTTTAGAGATATAATTCATAAAGAAATGGAAGTTTACGTCGATGATATGGTGGTTAGATCAGAAACTTTTGAAGAACATTCTAGAGATTTAGAGAATTTTATGGAAAGGTTGACAAAGTTCAATGTCATACTTAATCCAAAGAAGTGTGTCTTTGTAGTATCTTCATGTAAGATATTGGAATACGTGGTTAGTTCAAAAGGCATAGAGATGGACCTAGATAAGATCAGGGCAATTTAAGAAATGCCAATCCCTAAAATAGAAATAGAAATAAGATCTTTTTTAGGTCATCTTTAATACATCAGCAGATTTATCTCTAAGATGTCTTCGATTGTGAGCCGATATTCAGATTGTTAAGAAAATATTAACCCACAGTTTGGAATGAATAGTGTCAGATTGCATTTGAAAAGGTTAAGCTGTATTTGTTGAATCTTCCAGTACTCAAACCACCATAATCAGGGAATACACTTGTCTTGTATCTGTGTGTTGAAGAATTTGCATTAGGGGCAATGTTAACTCAACCATATGATAGCAAGCTAGAATTTGCAATTTATTACTTGAGCAAGAAGTTGCTTCCATGTGAATAAAAATATAAGACCATTGAGAAGATTTTTCTAGCTATGGGCAACAAGAAAATTTTGACACTATTTTCAGTCTTATAAAGTGCAAGTTGTTTCAAAGATGGATGCAATAAAATATTTGTATGCTACACCTTCATTGGTTGGTAAACTGGGTAGATGGTTGATTTTTCTCTCTGAGTTTGATATCGAATACTTGACAAAGAAAGTAATCAAAGGAAGAGCAGTTGCTGAATTTCTAGCTCAACAACCAATTGAAGATGATCATGAGATTGATATTTCTTTTCCAAATGAAGAAATCGACTTGATTGAGGTACAAGGTTGGAAAATGTATTTTGATGGTGCAATGAATAAAAAAGGTATAGGCATTGGAGTGATCCTACATTCACTAACTGGAGATTGGATTTCAATGGCAAAAATATTGGATTTCTCAATAACTAATAATGTCTCATAGCATGAAGCTTGCATCTGTGGTTTGAAAGCTCTTATTGCAATGGGAATCAAAAGAGTTGAAGTGTTAGTAACTCAAAACCAGTTATCTCACATGTTAACAAGGAATGGGAAGTCAGAGAAGAAAAATTCAAGCCTTATTTGGATTATATTGAGAATCTCAAGAAATACTTTGAAGAACTAGTGTTTTTCCATTTAATAAGAAAGAATAATCAAGTTGCTGATGCTTTTGTGAATTTAGCTTATGTTTGGGATAATCCAAAAGGTTTACTAGTGAGACCAATGATCTTGATGAAGGCTAGAGTTCCATGTTTCAAGAGTACCCAAGTTCTAGCTGTGGTAGAAGTAAAGAAGCTGTTGTATTCAGAGATTTTGAGACTGATGGAGTATGGGGAATTTTCAAAAAATGCCAATAAGAGAGACAGAATGTTGTTAAGATCTCTTGTGAAAAGATTTTTCATTTTCAATGGGGTTTTGTACAAGAGGGACAAAGCCATGCATCTCAGATGTGTTTCAGAAAAAGAAGCAAAACATATTATGTAAGATGTGCATGTAGGGGTATGTGGACCTCATATGAATGGTAAAGAGTTGGCAAGAAAAATCATGAGACGGGGATACTATTAGTTAACAATGGATCATGATTGTATTCAGTTTGGCAGAAGTTTTCAAGAGTGCCAGTTGTATGGAAATGTTTCTCACATTCCACCTTTGATGCTCTATACCTTAACTTCTCTGTGGCCATTTTCAGCATAGTTAATTGACATAATAGGAAAGATTACTCTACTAGCTTTCAATGGTCATGAATTTATAGTTGTGGCAGTCAACTATTTCTTAAAATGGGTTGTAGCTGAATCCTTCAAAAAGCTGGGAGCAAGGCAGATGGCTAGATTCATTTACAAGAATTTAATTTGCAGATATGATGTGCCTCATCATATTGTAACTAATAATGGTGTTCAGTTTCAAGCAAAAGTAAGAGATTTGTTGTAAAGATATATGGTTGAACATTATAAGTCATCTCTGTATCGACCTCAAGCCAATGGTGTAGTTGAAGCAGCTAATAAAAGCATAAAATAGAGTCATAGTAAGATTGTAAAAACTTACAAAGATTGGTCAGATTAGTTGCCATATGCTTTGTGGGAATACAGAACTACAGCTAGAACAGCTATGGGTGCAATGCCTTATTCATTAGTGTATGGAATAGAAGCAATACTACTAGTAGAGGGGTGCAGTCATTGAGGATAATGTTGGAAGTAAAAATTCCAGAAGTAGAATGGGCCAGGTCTAGATATGAAGAGTTGACTCTGATGGATGAGAAAAGACTTAGAGTAGTATTCAATATGCAACTTTATAGGAGAATAATTGCTTAGGCTTTTAACAAAAAAAGTCAAAGCCAGCAAGATTCGAGAAGGTGATTTGGTTCCGAAACAAGCTAGATCAGTTCCATTTAATCCTAGAGGAAAATTCAAGCCAAATTGGAAAAGTCCTTATTTTGTCAAGAAGATACTTCTGAGAGGTGCAATAAAATTGTTAAATCTTGAGGGAAACGAATTTACAGTGCCTGTGAATTCAAACAGATTGAAGAAGTACTATGTCTAGTCTCCAAGCAAGGTAAATAAAAAATGAATAAAAAATAAAAATCCTCGCTAAGTTGAAAACCTAAAAGGGTGGCTTAGGCAAAAGTTAGAGGTTCTTGCTAAGTCAAAAACCCAAAAAGGGTAGCTTAGGCAAAAATTAGGGAAAAAAATTAAGAAAAATTCCTGTTAAGATGAAAACCTGAAAAGGGTGTCTTAGCTAAAAGTTTGGGATATTTGAGAGTTATGTTAGTTAAAAAACTCGAAAGACCTAGTTAACATCATTAGAAATTCTTATTACCAATTGGATTGAACTTTGAGCAATTCTATATCATTTATCCCTTATATGGTTAAGAATGAGTGCATTTAAGTTGATAATGCTTGGGTGTATGTATTCTTGTAGTTAGTTTATGCATTTGAATGTGTATGCGATATTATGATGCTTATTTTACAAGCAATAAACATGATTTAACATTTTCTTATACTTTTTTCTTTTTAAAAGACAAATTTCATTTCATTGCATTTCACAAAGCATAGTTCATACAATAAAAGCTTGCATTTTAAAAGCATTCTAAAGCTTCAAGCTAAACCTAGCCCCTATAACTAATTTCACCACTTTCACTTGCTTCATTGTTATCTTTTAACCAATTCTTATACTCTTGAGTCATTGATAAGTCTTAATTTCTATAAATGTGGTGTAGCGTAACTCTTCTAGGCCATGATTGAGTGATTGCTTCAATTAAAGACGTAGTGAGTGCACCAACATTGGGGAGATAAGGTATATGAGTGGGATGTTATTTCAATCCTTGTTGTCTTGCAATCCTTGAAGGATGATAGAAAGAGCATTACCTCAGTCTAGCAAGAGCTGCATAGGTGTGAAAACTCATTGAGCATACATCAAAGAAATTCCACTAAGGGCAAACCCATTGCACATCCTTCTCACCTAAACCTTGCATCCAAGCCACCAATTATTCTTTCTTGTTAAACCTCACCAAAATTCTCCTTCTCAAGAAGTAATTAGGCCCATATTTTTTTGAGAGATTAGGGGGCATCACTACCTTCAATTTCTACATAAGCCAAACCTACAAAACATAAGCATAAAACCGCATTAGAACATCAAAGTGCAAAACATGTTATCCGTAGTGGAAAATTGGTTGTTAGTGCCTGAAAACTGGTTATTCATGCCTCTCAAACTGGCTATTCATAGGGCAAAATTGGTTGTTCAGACATGAAAACTGGTTGTTCATCTCTGATGCATAAAAATTGACCCTTACTTGTAAAACTAACACACTTCTACCAAATCGAGCATTCCTATTGACCTTAACCTTGTCCAAACAGTTCAAAGTCTTCGCTAAAACCACCAGATCAACCAATTTTGGTGTCAAATTCATCTCAAAATCAATTTGACTCAAAATAGACAACACCTTTCCATTTATAAGCCTTAATGTTCTCTTGTCACATATAAGAAGAGCCAAAAATGATGCTCCCGATGATAGGAATCAAATTTTAAGAACTAGGATTAGATTGGAGATGATGAATTAAGCCACAAAAAGAGATAAAAGAACCTGAAACAATGCAACCATTAGCTTCACTCTTGCTCATGTCAAAGAGATGATTCATGGCATGTACAACCACTAGGTCAAGATCCGGAATGGCCATCTCTTATTGAGGGGATATTTTGATACCTAAAATTGTTGAGAATTCTTCCAAAGTGGGTCATAGCTCTATTTCTCTAAACCTAAACACATGGAGAGTGGGATCCCAAAAAGACAGAGCACCATGGAGAAAGTTCTAGTCAAGCTTTAGATTTAAGAAGAACTTGAGATGATGGAGGTTGTACCTTTTAAGGTGTGGCCAATCTTCATTTGTAAGGGTGTTAAAGGGTGTTGATGAAAGTTTGAACAAGAGACTTAGTGTTTTTGATGCTCATTGTTGCTAGAGAATAAGTGAGCTTAGAATGTAGAGAATGCTAGGGGGCAAAGGGATAGGTGCATTTTACTTCACAATAGGATGAATTTATAGTCAAAATAAAACCCTAGGGGTTACCTTTTATCATTTGAGTAAAGTTTCAATGTGCTTTGGTCAATAACTAATATAGGGGACCAAAAGATAAGGTTCAACTTTATTGATTGAATACAAATTATGTGGGGACCACAAGATGATTAGAATCTTATCCATATCCTTGTCTCTACTAAGGACCAAATTACAACATTTTGCAACACTTGTGTTCATTTCTTTACCCCTTTGTTAGCCTAAATTCTTGTTCATTACCCTTTATCTTGCTTTTTTAAAATCATGTTTAAGGTTTTTTTATTAATTTTTTTAGAATAATTTATCATCTTAAAGATAAGTAGAAAGCAAATTTAACATGCTTCTCTAAATATATTTTACAAGTGCAACATATTCAAAATAAAATTCTCAAGAACTATAAGTACGAGTTGTACAAGCTAGATAACATGTCAATTACTTGTGATCAATATCCTAGAATCTCAGCAAAGGTATAAAGATGCAAGAATTTGGGATGCATGTGGGATAAGTAGAATATAGACAGAAAGGATAAGGAGACTATCAGGTGTTGCAACTCCTAGATATCTACTTCCTTAAATCACGAATCTCCTGCTCATATACTATCATCCATTGCTTCATCTTCCTTTTCTTAGAAAAGAGCTCCTGCAGTTGAGACACAATGAGGATTAGATTTTACATAAACATTCATATTCATATTCGTGCATGCATATATGCATTTACTTGTTCATGTTCATACATGCATACATGCATTCATATTTGCTTATTAATATTCATAAATGCGTTAATGTTGTTCATTCATATGCATATTCATGTGTACATATATATTTGTACTTACCAATGCTTTCTTGTTAACCTTCGAAACAAGATTCTTTGCATTGTATAATCCTCACATCAAATTTTCCCCTGATGAACTTTTAACCTACATTAAATATGAATTGTTATTATTGTTTTTTTCATCACTAACACAATTTCAAGATTAAGTTTTAGGTAACTTACATGAGCAGTCTTAGTAGGTGAAAATGAAACAGGCTAACAATCCAGAGAAGGAAGTTCCTCATGGATCTCTGCCTCAAGAGCAAAATCAAGAGCTGGGAACTCTAAATTCACCTCGTGAGTGAAATCCCTAAGAATAACATCAATGTTATGTCGGTAAAATGTTGTCTCACCCTGGGCACTGGACTCTGCATGATTATGAACCTGTAAATTTGAATAAAAAATAGATGAAAAAGATAAAATAGAATTATAAGAAAATAAAAAAGGACCTCAGAGGTAGTGGAGTGAATCTCATAAGGTATAGCACTTGGACCAGCTAGATATGCACTGCCAGGCACAATATGCAACATGTGAGTCTGAATGAAGTGAAAGTAATCATGCTTCTAAAAAGGCTCCAAGAACATCTCACATAGAAAGCCTGCTAATAAAAGCTCCAAATCTCTGCCACATACGATCTTAGCAGAAGTCATGGTAGATGGTGGAAGGCAAGGTACACATTGACTATCAGGACCAATCCACCAACACCACACTTACTCATCGAGGAACCAACTCCTACAAAAAGGACCCTCGAGCAAAACTCGTCTCATCCACAAAACACTAACAAACCTGAGCATGCTAATATCAACTCCAAATGGATCATGACACAGCTATTAAATAAAGGTAAAAATAAATGAATAAAGATAAGAATACCAACTAAGTTTTTTTATTTGCAAGAACTTATATCATGAAATCTGAAGCTATTCAAGCAACTTCCATGACGGGACAAATCCTTAGAAGTCCCCCTACGAGCACTCAAGTACTAAGCTCCTAGAGAAATGCCAGGGACAACATCATCATCATGCTCCATTTGAGGTGGGGGAAAGGTGCCATACTCATATGCCCAAATCAGTGCAAAATGAAAAATGAAAGTCAAACATGTCAATTAAGAATCAGAAAAGAGCAGAGTGGTAGGAAGGATAAAGGTTTTACCTCTAGAGTTCTCTAAAGACCATTAAGATGACTATAACCTTGGCAAAATTTATCCAACCGACCATAGAGATGTGCAAGAGCAGTACCACCCCTAGTTATAGCTAATAATAGCATCAAGATTACATAGAGTAGGAAGAAAGCACAAGTCCACCCTACTCTTATTGTTACAGAAGACACATAAGCCAAGAAGAAAGAGAAGAAAACACTAGGCAAGCTAGTCAACTTTGATTGCATTTGATGGGGTCCAGTCCTAACAAGCATCATAGATGCTCGAGTACCAAATTACCACTCCACCCTGATAACCAAGTAAAGCAAAAGGACGACCAAATAGCTGTGTAATATATCTCTTGCTCTCACCATCTAGACGAGGAGAATATAAGAAGTAGTCAAAAGGTATTTGTACTCTAGTAAATGGCAAACTAGTGATCAAGTGGAAGTCGACTGGATCAATAGTGATTTCCTTAAAATTAAAATAAAAGGTATGTGTGGTGTTTTTCCAGCTCTTAAACAGTGCCTGAAGTCCAATTATGTTTCTAGTCTAGCGAGTTTTATATGGGAGGATGGACAAAAAGTCATCAAATCATGTCACTGAGATTCGAGCTCAAATTAAAATAAAAAGTTCTTCATACGTAGCACATCCAAGGTTTCCGTCACCCCTTATCAATCCAGCTTTATCTATTTGAAACACCAAAACACCCGAAGTTAAACCCTAGCCAACCATAACCCAAAAAGACCAAAAATTCATCAAAAATTGATGAACAACCAGTTTTTGGTGATGAAAAACTTGTTTGGTTGTTCATCAGGCAAAACTGAGTATCCATGCTTTAAACCAGGCCAAAAGCACAGGCAAAATCAATTGTTCACGGGGAAAAACTGATTGTTCATGTGCCAAAAATGGTTATTCATCATTCATTTCCAAAAAATTCATCCAAACACATAAAAATCCAACAAAAACAAATCTTAAACATCAAACCTAACCTAAATTAAGCTCCTAGGTGCACGAGTACTTAAAATTTCAACAAAATTGTAAACTAACCAGATCTGAATAAATGTGATGGGAAAGATCGTGGAGTAATGGAGGAACTTCTCTTGGAAGAAATTTGATTGTTGGAACTTGTAATCCTCCTCGTTTCATAGTCAAAGGATGCACTGATTTTCATCTGAATGCTGTTGGAGTCCCTCATTGTGCCATCCGAAGTTGCAGAGAGTTCAGAGGATTTTCAAAAGAGTTTTTGGATAAGCTTTTATCAATGAAATTGATAAGATATGGATATGTGGTGGTAAATGGAAAGCTAGAGACTGAAATTATTAAAATACCCCTAAAGGTGCAAAAAGCCTCTTGACAAAGCAAAATTTCATAAGTAAGTAACTCTTTCCTTTTTATTGCATGATTGCATCGTACTTCTACATATTTACTCAAAATAAATTTTCCCAGTGGGTTTTCTTTCAAAAATTACAGTATGTTTTTAACTATCTTTTCAGTTTATCAAAAATTCAAATTTCTAATGTTTCTTTTCAAAAATAAAATTCCCTAATAGATTTTCTTTTCAAATAAAAAAAATTGCAGTCATATCTCAAAGTTACAGTCTATTTTCAACTGTTATTTTCCTAAGAAAAAATTTAGTTAATAAAAAATTTCCAAAAATTTAAATCCTAGTGTTTGTTGTCAAAAATATGATGTCAAACTATCAATTGTAAACTTTGATAAGTTTATGTTTGAGTTTTGATTGACTTATTTAGATTTCAAGTGGACGTCTACAGAATTATTTTGATTTTCAAAGCTCATTTTTAGTGCAGGGAATCATTGCGACTCATTTTTAGAATGGGAGTCAATATGACTTATTTTTAGTATAGGACTCATTGCGACTCATTTTTAGTGCGGGACTCATTGTGACTCATTTCTAGAGCAGTAGTCATTGCGACTTATTTTTAGAGCGGGAGTCATTACGACTCATTTTTAGTGCGGGAGTCATTCCGTAACATTTTTAGTGTGGGACTCATTTTTAGAGCATGAGTCATTTTGACTCAATTTTAGAGTAGGAGTCATTGCGACTCATTTTTAGTGCAGGATTTGTTGCGACTCATTTTTAAAGTGGTATTCATTATGACTTATGTTTAGTGCGGGTGTCATTGTGACTCATGTTCTTTACGAACAATTCATAAGGCTCTTTTGACTCACATTCTTTACAGACAACTCATAAGAGTCTTAGGACTTATAAGTCTACAAATTTCTTTTAAATTCAATTTTAAATCACAATACTAACCTATGTTTTCAAGTTTGAGTTCACAGGAAACAATGGAAGATGACAAGGAAAAAAACTCAGGTATGCTATATGAACTCTAGAGTTTGTTTTTATGCTTTGTCAGAATTTGTGTGTGATGACCATGACATAAAAATCACAATTCTTCTATCCATTATTTTAGTAAGATCACACAAATTCCTCCAAAGGAGGGGCAAACTATTGGGGTCATTTTTCAAAACCTTAATAATCGATGATGAAAAAGCTAAAATGTCTCATCAAGCAGTCAATTGGATGAAGAGAATTGATATTCAAACCTTTTCAAAATCCACTGAACCATTAAGACTTTATCTGATCACCAATTACACCATTTTAAGACCTAACCAAACCTTGATCAAACCTTAACCCAGTCATTTTGGTACTGAGAAAGACATTAGAGGAGAATAATTAAAGAGAAGTTCACCCAAGTAGTGTCTTCTAAACCGATAAGTACAGTCCTATGTAAGGCATGTTTGTAGTTTGTATTCTGTAGTTTTTAGTCTGGTTTTAATTCATGAAGCTTCAGTTTAACCTCTAGAAGCCAAGAGCAAAAGTCAAAATTTGGTCAATGGAACTTTTCAGTGGTCAAATAGAGCTCTCGAAGTTGAATTTCAGTTTGAAACTGTCTTCTTAAATTCTTGTGTGAAAGTGAGTCCCAATTAGCAAAAACTCAAAATTTTGACCTCCGGCGGTCAAACCGAGTGCCACAACTGTCAACCTTTTCTTGTCCTTATCCAAGATGAGACATTTGTCAAAAAAGGTGCTTTCCAAGTAAGGAATATTTTAAATTTGGAATATACTAGGACAAGTGTCAACTCTTTAAAAGGAGAGTATATGCTATAACATAATAACCTTGAATATTCAAGGGAATTTACAATAAATGTCATTAACCTCAAATGCCTATAAATAGAAGCTTTAAGGAAGCTTGGAGGGGGATTTTTTCCACTTCTAAAAATAGGTAATTCTAGCACAAAAATCAAGAAAAATCTTTTTTTAAAAAGCCTTAGAAATTAGGGAAAATTTGAGAAATCAAGGGGAAACTATGCCAAAATTCCTCTACACCTAATTTCTCTCTCTTTTGTCCTTAAATATCTCTCAATAATACTGAAACCAATCACCCAAACCTAAAATCCAACTCCTGCATATCAATTCCATACAAATCAAAACTAAATCCAAGCCTAAACTCACAAAAACACCATTTACCCTTTGAGTTTCAATCTCAATTCTATACAATTAATTAGTATTTCTTGGTGAGTTCTTGCCAAAATTCTAAAGCTAAACACTTTCCAAAACATTGTTTTTATCTATTCTCATCTTATTTTTGGGGTTTGGGGTATTAAAATCAAATTTGCAAAGCAAAGGAGTGCAAAATCGCACTGTTTTGAAATGAATAACCAACCAAACTGACTGTTCATGGCTTAAGACTAGTTGTTGAGCTTCTCAGAACAGTTTTTGGAGTTCCTAAAACCGGTTGAACAGGCCTGAAGTTTGGTTGTTCACTCCTCTACACTCCAGATGACTCTGGTTTTTAAAGGTTCATACTTCCTTTAGCATGATTATAACTTATTTTTCTATTTTTAAATGATTTTACAATTATTTTCTTTTTATTTCTCAAAACTCTTCTTTGAGTGCTTTCAAATATGATCCTTAATCTTACATCAGCTTGGTGATTGTGATTGTGTTTGTTGATGTTTATGTGTCTTCTAATTAAATATTTTGTTAATTTTCATTATTATTTGTAGTGAATTTTGGTGAGAATACATGTTTAGAGTCTTGATTAGTGTGTATTGTGCATATATGTTGCTTGATTATGCTAAATTGGACTTTGATTGGTACTAAGATATGAATATGCAAAATTTGTGTCTTAATTTAGGGTTTTTTTTAATCATTTGTGGGTCATTTTGGTTGTGTTTTTCATCTTAGGTAATTGCTTATGTATTTTGTGACATTTGAGTTGATTTGAGAGTATTGATGCCAATAGCTTATATTCTTGATGATTATTGTTGTCATTTTGATACAAGTACTTAATTTATGTGTCTTTATTTCAATTTTAGAGTCTTGTGGGTCTTTAATTTCATATTTCATGCTTTGATTGAGTCCACTTTATGTTAATTTGGAGTTTAGATGTCAAGTATAGCTTTTAAATGCTAGTTTGTGCTTATTTAGTTTCTTTAACCCAATCTAAGTTTTATTTCTTGTTATTTTTATGTTTATTTGCCTATTTCACATCCAATATCATTTTCATGTTTCTAAAAACCTTTTCTCTACTCCTATATATATACACTATACTATTCTCTACTTCTCTCTCAATTTCTTTTGCATTATTGCATTCTCATGCATTCATGTGCCTTTATGCATATCACTTGCTTGATGCATATCACTATCATGTGTGTGCTCATTTTTAGATCCTCTAGAAGTATACTTGCATAGTTCCCGGCTTGCATCTCTTGCATATTTACATGCTTCCCAAATTTTCATCACTTTGCATGCTTCCCGAATTTGCATCATGCATCATCCTTTGCATGCACCCCATATTTATTTAATGCTTGTATGAGCATGCATTGCATTAGCATCATTCATTGCATTATATATAACTCTTGTTATAAAACTCAAGATCTCAATCTCAAGTTACTAACTTTACAAAACTACTACTAAGTTATTTCTAACTTCCTATTTGTTTTTTTAATTATCAATTTATGATTTATGTTGTTATATTACCAATTATCATCTCAATCTCTACCCTAAACTCTTATTTCTCTTTATTTTTATGCCTGATTTATGTTCTTGTTTTTTTTTTTTTTGCATTTTATTTGCAATATCTACTGCTACTCTTCCTTTATTATTTACTTTAATTTGTAATTTTATTGTTACATGTTCTCTTTGAAAATATTTATGCTTTATCTTGTCAATTACATCAAGTTTTCCATTTATTTTTATTTTTAAATAGTATTTCATTTGGTGCTAGCAACCAAAAATAAACCAAAACTGTTTTTGTTCTTTTATTGGGTAAATAATCTCTTATTTTTCTTATTAATAAAAAATGGTATCTTTTTCACGTGTTTTCAATTCCTTTTCAATAAATAAATTCTTTTTCATTTCCTTATGTTTTTATTTAAATATGAAATCATACATTTTCTTTAAGCATTCTCATAAATATTTTTCATATTTTATTTATTATTTCCATACTTTATTTATAACCATTTTGTTAATAAATATTGTGCTTTTATGTGATATTTGTGATATTGTTATTTTTGTTGATCACAAAAACCATCCAAATGCAAGAATATGGATCACAATTTCCTTATTCATTGGTTTTTCAAATAAAATAATTTAATTATATGATGTGGGAATGTCCATCCAAGGTACAAAATTAACATTTTGAGGTCTAGCTTGATGGAAACTCATGTTGTCAATTAATGGTTCATGTAATAAATCAAATGATAGTTTTGAATGTTTTTCTAAAATCCTTTTTATTTAGAATTCATTTATTTAAGCTTTATAAATTATTTTTCTATTTAAATTCACAAAAATATCCACCTTTTATTTCTTTTTGAGGCCAAATTCACTTTTGAAGCATTTTATTAACTTTATTTTGGTTTTTAAACTTATTTTCCTACATATTTCAAATAAAATGTTTTATTGTCCCGAAACTCGAAACATGGAGCAATCATGGAGTAGATGTTTGCGAAATGTGTTAGCCATTCTCATCTCTCTTCTTTTTAATTTATTTTTATTAACTTATTTTGTTGCTTTTATTTCTCATATTTCATTATTTAACATGCATATATTTGTTCATAACATGATTTTGCCATAATTGAAATGCCATAAGTCAATTGTTTGCCTTTTCATTTGCATTTTACTTATTTGCATGTTTATAACATGTTATCATGCATTATGCCATTCTTGTATGATATTGCCATGACATATAGATTTACCATGTTTACATGCTTTCTTAATTTTTATGTTTTCTATGCTATGTTTATATCATGTGTGTTATGTTATGAACATTAGTTTAGCCTTTACTATGATCATGCATCAATTTATCATGCTCTTTTATGCTTGTGTGTATATATTGTGTTTGCATTTGCATGTAGTTGTTGATATATAATAGTACATAATTCTTGGAAGCACTATACATAAAGTAAGGCCGGTAATGCTCAGTATCTGGCCAGTATAGAGATACCTAGAACAAAAGAGCCTAATCCTACTGACATCAACATCCAAACCCAATGCTTTATCCAATGGGCATATGTGGTTCCAAGCAAAGGATCCAAGTTCTCCTAAGTCCCCAAAACAGACAATTTCTTGGGTGATACCAAGTGGTGACTCCCTTTTTCTCCTACTTTAGTGGAGGGTTATAACTGCATTTATTCCATCCATAAGCTCCTTCAGTACTCCCCTCACTACCCTTTGTTTTCCCGTAATAAGGAAAAAGGGTCAGTGATCGAAAGAGTGCCCAGTCAGTCCTGTTGGTGTCAATAAATTTAATATCATATAGTCTAAGAAAAGATTAATTAGGGCTTACCTAAACTGCTTCCAGTGTCAACCAATAATTAACTTGTAGATTTTTTTATTAAACTTTTGCCATTGAGTACTTTTTAGGCTTCTTTATCCAAGCTAGGCTTGCTGGATAAATACTCTCTAGCTTGAGGGGGGTATTGTAGATAATACATTAATAGTGTAGTTTAAAAAATAATAATTGTGAATAATACATTAATAGTGTATGGTAGAAAATAATAATAGTAGTAGTAATATCAATTTAGCAAACAGCAGCAGTAGTAAGCTTCTATAGAATTCCTTTATTATAGTTAGCAATAACTTGAAGGAATTAGATGTTTATTCAAGGACAATCAATTCCATATGATGAGTGGTTGAGATTTACATCCTAGTTAGTTAAGATGTAGAGCAAGTTGCATAACCAACATATAAATTCTATGGATAGTCACTAAACTTTACATTTGATTATATAATGGTACCATAACTTCAATTCATTTTATTATATTACTTAACTTTAATTTAGCTTTCACAGAAAGGTCGCTTACTTAATTTTGGTCAATTTCAATGACATGGCTACTAGAGTTACCATGTCATCAGCCACCTATGAAGCCATATCAATGTTACTTATTAGCATTACATCAAAATGTACAGTAATTGTAAATAATAATGTAAAATTTCTAAGTAAATTCATTAATATTTTCAAATCCCTAAACCTTTTTTTGTCTCTTAATTTCTTCTTCGTTGTTTTCTCCCAACCTAACCCTAAATTTCTTATTGCTTTTTCTCTTTGTTTTCTCATCTCATCTTAACTTTGTTTTTCTTTCTTTTGTTTTCTTCATTATCATAACCTTTTATAGCCTCTTACTCTTCCTCTTCAAAGTATAAAACCTGAAATAAAATATAGATAGAAAGAAATAATGGAGAATTAATATAGAGTTAGTCCACTTTTCAATCACAAAGCAAAAAAAAAAAAAAAGACAATTATATGCATGTCATCTAGGAGGAAAGAAAAGCATAAATGCTTACCATACTTAGGAGCATTTTGTCCTTTTTCTCTTTTTTGCCAATCAATTGTCATCTCCTCATATTCACCCAAGTTTCACTCTTTTATCTAAAATTGATTGTATTTCTCTATAATTGATTTTGATGTTTAATATTATGTAGAATGAAAATGATAGTGAAGAGCAATTTAACACATTAATGACAAACCAAAGAGAAAATAAAATGAAATTAGGGTTTGGATTGGGAGAAAATTAAGAAGATGGAATTCAATGAAAAAGAGGAAGAAGCGGTTTAAGGATTTTAGCTTAGTTTATGAATTTATTTTACATTATTGCTATTTTTATCCTTTGAGTAATAGTTAACTTATCATTGATGAGTTTTTATTTAACATTTTTTACATTATTATTGTTTTTACTAGTACTGATGAGTCATGTTCATATGACTCCACAGGTGGCTGTTGATTGATGTAGCAACCCCAATATCCACATCATTAAAATTGTCCGAAATTAAGTTTGTCACTTCCTTGTAAAAGCTAAATTAAAGTTAAGTAATTGAAAAGGTACAAATTGAAATTATGGTACTATTTTGTAATCAAGTGTAAAGTTTGGTAACTGTCTATAAAAAGATAAAAATTAAAATTATGGTATTATTGTCTTTGTCTTGTAGGGGGTTGCAATGTCGCATCCTGCTACACCTAACATATTTCTTTATTATAAATAATATTAATGGCGCCATGATAAATGATAATGATGCCCCTTTATTTTGTTTTTTTATTTTTTAATCATCATAACTTACTACATCTAACACTGTCTGTTTATGTTTGGACATAAATATTTTTAAGAGGAGCCCATAAAGATTTGTAAGTTCAATACCTAATTAATTAATCAGTTATGGAAGGAAGGAAGTTAATGGGAAGTGGGTTTCTAATTGAGAACACGATTTATTGAGATTGGGAAGTGGAGCAGTTGGCAAGAAGGAAAACAATGAATAAAAAGAACTTACCTGCAGATCTAAGGGACACCAACCAATCTTCATTAAGAACACAAACAACTTCTACAAAAGAACACATAACTTCAACAACAACAACAATCTTTAAGCTTTTTCACTTCATATTTTAGTCATCATCTTAGTGTTTGTTTATAATTTTTTTTACTTTTGATCAATCAAACTCTTGTTTAATATCTATTCTCTATTCATACCAATGGAGTCTCTAGCTTTTCTTTTTCTGCTTTCAAGTTCCTGAATGTTTTAATTTTGTTTTCTTAATTTCCAAGCATTCTCAGTATTAAAGGTAGCCAATTCATCTGGTGCTTCTTTAAGAACCTAATAGATTTAGGGCCCTTAAACTACACTAAATTGTCTATTTAGAAGTTAGATCCCCAAGGTTAGTATACCTCACACACCTGGTGCTCAAATTTTACTGTAAAAGGGTCAGAGATAAGAAAAAATTGGCACGCTCGGTGGGACACTGCTGAAATGCCAAGAACAAGAAGTTTTATGGAGAAAGTCAATGTCGAGTCTCAGGAATGGGAGGAGGGGTCTATTGTAGTAGGGCCAAAAGGCTTCGTTCCCCACATGGTGGAGAACTTTGAGAAATATATTCAAGATCAAGTTACTGAGAGTGCTTAAGTTCCAATAAGTCATGTTATTGGGACAACAGTTGATGTTGATAATACAAGTGTATTCAATAAGATTTTTTAAAGTTTCTATTAAGAACAGAAGGAGTTACAGTTAAGGTTCTTTGAATTCATGAAAAAAACTCCAGAGGAGAGTCATAAAATATTCTCCTAGAAACAGACTACTAGTGTGATCCTGCAAAGTACTAAGAGTACAAGTGTTGAGACTCTTCCCAAGGCTAGCAAACAACTTGAAGGACTCGGGTGTCAATCCTTTGAGGCATTTCAAGAGGCATATGATTCCCAACACCCAATGTAAGTGAATCTAGAGGAGAAATAAAAATACACACCTTCACACAAATGGAAGGAGATTTCTTCAACGCCAAAGGTTTTTCATAATGGCCACCCTAATAGTAGGCCATCACTTCCTCATCATATTTATGCTCATACTAATCTTTTTGTGCAACCTAACCTATATGATTATAATAATAATATACAGGGAGGCTCGAGGGGCATGACATTAGGAGGAGCCAAAGGAATCCAACAATTGCCCCAACCATATGTTCTCAAGAATTAAGGTCCTAGCTAATTTGGATGCGGTAAGAGAAGTGGTGCAGGAATTGTGCAGACCTGGCTTAAGGCAGATTAGTCTACCTAAGTTTCAAAAACCCTATTATGATGTAATAGATCATGATAATCCCAATCCTAGGGGTTACAAGATACTAGAGTTCATACTATTTTCTAGTGAAGAAGGGCAGTCTACCCTAGAGCATGTTGCTAAGTTCACCATACAGTGCGATGAATTAGCAAATTATGAGAACTTCTACAATTTTAAATTGAGATTGTTCCCTAATTCACTGAATGGTTCAACTTTTACTTGGTATGCAACTTTGACAAGATAGTCTGTGTTTACATGGCAGGAAATGGATAGTGCCTTCAATAAACAATTGTTTCATTAAGGAGCATGAGGCCTATGTAGCGTAACTTTCAAGGATGACCTAGAGATTAAAAGAGAATGCATATTCATTTATTTCATGGTTCAAAAAGATAGGGAACGCTACAAGATCTTCCTGCCAGATATTGAGTACATGAAAATGGCCCATAGATGGTTGGATATAGACTTACAAAAGAAGTTATAAGGAATGGAGTTCAGAGACTTCTATGAACTTTCAGCAAAAGTGGCAGAATATGAGGAACTTCTTTGTGAAGAGAACCAAAGGAGAAAGGCTACCATAGGGACTTACTTTCAGGAGGTTGATGGAGGTCTTGAAGTTGCTGTGGCAAATCTCATAATCCAGGACTCCTATGTTTGCCCTTTGCTTATAAAGAAGACACCGGATTTGTGGAAGAAATATGTTGCTATAAATGCTCAACCATAATATACATTTGAAGTGCCTAAAATTGAGGAGATCTTTAATTTTTTAGTGAAAGAGAAGTTCATCACCTTTCATATTGATTATAAAGTTCCATTTAAAGAAGAACTAAAAGGGAAGGATTACTATAAGTATCATGACTCCTATAGTCATTCAACTAACAATTGTTGGGGGTTTTTGGAATATTGTTCAGGATAGAATTGACAAGGGAGTCTTGAAGTTCCCTAAGAAAAAGGAGAAAATTTTGGTGGATGAGGATCCTTTTCCTTCAGTGGCTACTACTAACACAACAACTTTCGACCTGCCATCCCTTATCAATCACAAAAGGAGGGTCTGTGAAGAAATAGAGAGAAGGAGAAAACCATTTTTCAAAAATGTATGGGTCAGAAAGTCATAAGTTCCAGAGAGAGCAGAGGGATCCTTAAATCAAGAAGGTTCCAATAAAGTTCAAGCAGTTCCAGTGAGAAAATACCAAAAAAGAGCCCCAAAGTTTGTGGTTTCCCCAAGGATGGTTGTAAAGAACCAATGGCACCAAGTTCAATATAAGAAGTTCCCTCAGTCGTTAACACAAACTCAAAAGAAGAGACTTCAAAGGAGAGCCCTAGAGAGGAGACTAAAAGTGAAGGAGGAAGACAATAATAAGGGAGCTATAAAGCAAGTTGAATTTGTAGCAGGGAACTATTTAGGCTTTTTTGTTCACAAGAGGGAGGTGAATATCAATAAGAACAAATTTAAAGCACTGTTGGAAGCCAAACCAACCCAATATAGGAGAGAGTTCCAAAGATTCCTTGGCCAGGTGAATTATCTGAGAAAATTAATTTTAAATTTAGCAGAAAATTGCAGGAATTCTTTGAATTATTAGAATTTCCCACTATATAGGAAATTATGAAAAAAAAATGAAGACTTTGATGGGTCGTATAAGGAGACCTATTAGTGTATGTATGATATAAAGTCGAACTATAATTGTTTAAAAATGTTCTTCCTACAAATAGGCACTAAGGCATGTTTCCCTGTATATATTTTCCAGTTTTTAACTAAATAAGGTTGACATGCTGGTTACCTTTGTTTATATGTTGTTTGTTGTTGCATTAGCAAATGTTGGCTAAAGAACTCTTGAGAATCTCTTATTATTATTGTTTAGAGAGCAGCAAGTGTGGAGCACCAAAGAGAATTCAAGGAGGTTCCAAAAAGTTGTAGAATTTTTTTAAGGGTTCTCTTAAGCAAAAGATCTCTACAAAGTTGTGTTCAAAATAGAAGGAAAACAATGAATAAAAAGAACTTACCTGCAGATCTAAGGGACACAGACAATTTTCATCAAGAACACAAACAACTTTTGCAAAAGAAAACATAACTTCAACAACAACAACAATCTTTAAGCTTTTTCTCTTCAGATTTTAGTCATCGTCTCAGTGTTTGTTCATGTTTTTTTTTACTTTTAATCAATCAACTCTTGTTTAATATCTATTCTCTATTCATACCAGTGGAGTCTCTAGCTTATCTTTTTTTGCTTTAACGTTCCTGAACATTTTTAATTTCATTTTCTTAATTTTCAGGCACTCTCAGTATTAAAGGTAGCTAATTCATCTACAACTTCTTTAAGAATCCAGTAGTTTTAGGTCTCTTAAACTACACTAAATTATCTGTTTAGAAGTTAGATCTCCAAGGTTGGTATACCTCACATACCTAGCATGCTCAAATTTCACCTTAAAAGGGCCAGAGGTAGACAATTTATTATATCCCTAGCTGTTTGATTTGGTCATACATAATTATTATAAATTGTTAGTACGTAACTATTGTTGTTATTTTATTTGTTAGTTGCGTGAAGCATTGTAAGAAAACACGATATGTAAAGTGCTTCCAAAATTGTAAATTCTCATTTGATGGAAAAACCTATTGGAACCTTAGTATCTTTAAAAGAGCTACTCTATCTTGAGTGGAAACAATGGGACTGTCGTAGTGATTGTCGATACTAGTGCATGCTTCACAGTGATAAAAGAAAGACATAATCTCAGTCACAAGCCTGTCAAGTATCAAAGGAAATGGCTGTTTGGCAGCAAGCACAATCCTTTAAAAAAGAAAAAAAACAGTTCCCACATGGCCTCCTTATTAGTGCAATGATAGAGCACGTGCTACAAGGATTTGGAACTCTACAAAAGGGTGTTTAGAAGTTGCATTTTGGACAAAATAAAGTATGAAAATGACAAAAAATGTAAGTAGGTTTGTTAAACTATCCAAATTAGCAAGTATAAGGGCACAGATGTATTATACTGTGTAAAAATTAATTTTTTAAAAAAATTCATTTCAAACAAAATCATATTTAAAATACCAAAAATTGAAATGTCAAAATTACACAGATATGCACACACGTGTGCATGCATGCACCCATAACCACACACATGGCTTACCATTATTTATGTCAAAATTTAAAATTTTTAAAGTGACCTAAAAAAAGTTGAAATTTCATGACTTAAAAAAGTTGAGATTTCATACAAACCTATCTCCATTTATATAAAAGTCTGATCACTTAAAAAATTCTGAACGTGGAGTTCTAAAAATTTTAACATGTTGCTTTAGTTTTTATTTAAAAATTTTGAATTTTACATCTTTAAATATTTTAATACGTTCTTTTAACAGTTTTAACATATTCTTTTAAAAATTTATCAAAATTTTTTTTGAAACTCGTAAAGTTTAAAATTTTTTAGATAATTAAGCTAATATTACATTATATTTATTCAATAAATATTTTAACATCTTATAAAATACTGCAGTGTTTAATGTTATATAACATTAAAAGATTTTAATTTTTTTAATAAAAGAGAATCTTATTAATTAACAAAAATTTTCTTCTTAAAACACATAATTTTTAAATGAAAAATAGTATTTCAATTATTTATAAATTCGCAATTTCTTATAAGACGATGAAATGAATTTTTTTTATTATTAAAAAACATGTTAAAATTGTTAAAAATTGTAAAATTTACAATTTTTAAGTGAAAATAATATTTTAGTATCATATAAGCAATTACAAACTTATGACAAACTAAAATGTTGTATTTTTATTTTTAAAATAGTGTACTTTAAAAAGAAAATTTTTGCTAACTCATTAAATTTTTTTAAAAAAAAATTAAAATGTATTTGGTGCTATATTAACATTAAACGATTGTAACATTTCAGCATATGGTAAAATATTAATTAAACAAATATAGTTTAATATTGAAATATAAATTTTTTTGTTGATAAAATTTTTAAAAAATATGCTAAAATTATTAAAATGTGTAAAGTTTACGATTTTTTTTATAAATTTAAAAAAAAATATCAAAGTTGTTAAAATATGTAAATTTTAAGATTTTTTAAATAAAAGTTAAAAGATAATTGTATAAAACTTGTAAAGTTATACTTTTTTTTTAATGTAATTAGGCCTTATATAAATTTTTTTTAAATGACTTAAAAACGTTGAGATTTCAAAGCTATATTTAAAAAAAAAATGGAGATAAAAGAAAATTGAGACAGCATTAAATTTAGTAATGAAGTGGGCAGGAAAGTGGAAGTATGAAACAAATAATTTAATATTTCAGTTTTGCAGTTAAAAGTGGTGAAATAGTTTTAGTTAGGCAACAATTATCTCGCCTTTAAAGCATAATCTATATAATATATAACAATAGGGTACAAAAAGTATTTGAAATTGAATTTTAATCACTAATTATTTTTTATTACTTTATATTTATTAATCCTCTCTCTTACTAATTTTTCTCAACTATCTATTAATTAACTATTAATTAGATACTTTTAATAAATTAACTATTTTGCATCAATATATATAACATGTTACAGTTCTAAAATCAATTGAATTTATATGAAAATCAATTGTTTAATGGGTGGAGATTTTGGCACTCCATCATTTTATTTCTACACTAATCTATCATTAATAATTTTAAGGTGTGAATAGTATAAATATCCTTAATTTTGATGTCTATTTTTATTACACTTTTTTTAGTTTCACAATCTATTATTAATATTTTTAAAATTTGAATGATATAAATGTTTTCAATTTAAATATTTCATTTTTTGATTCAAATTTTTAAATTAATCTATTGATTAATTACTACAAAAAATACATTATATCTATGCCAAACAATTATTTTAATAGTTTGAGATTTACAAAAATGCATAAATCCTTAATAAGCATACTTTTTATTTTAATATAAAAATTAAATTAATATTTTTCTGTAAAACAATTACTTTTTAAACTTTAATTACTTTTTATAATTTATTTAAAATTATAAATTGTATTTCTAAATAAAAATAAAAATATCATTTAATCTAATTAGTTCATTTAAATTTTCACATCTCCAATATTTTCTCAAAAATGTAATATTATAATAATTAACATAGATTTTAGTTGTCATATTTTTATATAGTGTAGAAAAATTATGGTTAAAATAAAATCACATAATATGAATAATATAGATATTAATTAATCTATTTACAATTAAAATATATTTATGTTTCTAATGTCTTGTAAAAATTTTAAAATAATACAAATTGGTATAGAAAAATATGGTCAAGCATTGAATATTAAAATTTATACATATATAGTTCTTATTCCATTAAAATAATGTTTACATAATTTTCTTAGAGAAATCATACATATTTAACTCCATTAAAAATAATTTCTTATTTTGAAAATACTTTTAAGCAATAAAAATTAAAATAATATATTTTTCATAAGATTTGTGATTTATTTAGATATTTAAAATATAGAAAAACTTAAATAAATTTATAAGGAGACATTAAACTTAAGGATATTTGTATCATTCACACTTTAAAAATATTAATGATGGGTGCAAAAATTTCCACTCTTATTTGAACTATATATCTTTATTAGTTGTCCAAATCTCCAACCCAAATTGTTTTGAAAATTCAGAACAATTCATAACGGAGAAGTTTGATATTTGGTTTGGTTCTGAATTTTTTTTTAAATTCTTCGACTTTCTGAGTGAATGCGGAGAATTTACATTCTCCGACTTACTCCGACCCATGCACAACCACAATCAATCTTTTCTTATATTAAACTTTTGTCATTTTTAAGTTTAAAATTATCATATTCCACCTTTTTTTCCTTTTTTTTTCCTCTAGCAAACTTGCATTTATTTTTAGTTAATGAAAATCATATTATATCATATTGTCTTTCATTTTTTTTACTTTGTTTATTCACATTTTCAGCTTTACAAATCATACAATAATGAGTTTAAAAATTCAAACTTATTTTGATCTCCTTATAATTTGCACAACCATTTAATTTTAAAAAAAAAAATCAGAAGCACATTCATTGAATTTGCTAAAAGAAGCAAACAATCTTACCGATAAATTAATTATGCATGTATCAAACATGTGTTTATTTTGGCTGAAAATGATTTTACATTTGGGTTCACTGTATGTAAAAAAAACATTGTATCATCACGAAAAAAAGAAGAAGCATAATTATGTTAAATGAATCATAGGCAGATAATTATTAACGTTTTTTTTCTTTTGAGGGACAAAGGGTAATAATTAATAATTTACTTTCATAATAATCAATCCAACACGGGCAAAAAGAAATTATTTGTTCACGAACTGAGCCTTTCTTAACACTTATTTTGGTTCAAGTATGACTTACTAATACAATATAGTTGATATACAATACATCAAAAAGTTTGTTAAATTTTCACGTATACATAATATAATGATAAAGAAACTCTATTATTATTATTATTATTATTATTATTAATGATAATGATTAGGTTTGTAGATCTAAGACGGCGGCGTTGAAATTTATTGTTGCTGTTGAGGACCACGTCCTAATGGTGCAGTTTTCCCACACGACGCACACATTGGAAGATGGAGATACAATGGTGCAGGTCTTCCAAGTTTAAGAGTTTTTAACTCTTGCAATTCTTTCTTCAATCTGGTGTTCTCATCGCTTAAACTTTTACAACAATTTTTCAAGAATTCGCAGTCTACCTCTGTTTGTTTTAGCTTGGTCCTGTTACAACAATTCAAAATGCTTATTATTATTGCCATTATTATTATTATTAATGAACTCATTCATTTGATTAGCTATAACATCACACCTTGCTCTCCTGTTCTGAAACCAAACTTCTACTTGTCTTGGCGTCAAACTCAATTGTTCAGCAAGTGCATGTTTCTGAACCTGCATTAAAATTCCATCAGTTATTGGTCATTGGCCGCATGAACTGAAGATTTAAATATATATTTATGACACTTACTACCGTAATTAAGTATAGGTTAGAACATTCATATATTTTTTTAATTATTATTTTTTATAAAGATTATTTACAAGTATTAAGTAATACCAACCGCCGATTTCTAATTAAGACATGATAACATTTGTCAAAAAAAAAAAAAAAACAACCAGAGAACCATTAGAATTTTTGTTAATTCATTTAGCAACTTAAAAAAAATTGAAATAATAGATTGCTATAACAAAAGTGGTAGAACTATTACATTGACAGAACTGGATATGGAATGAAATTGGTTTCTTAGAAAAGCAAAACAATTGTGTCTTTGTGATGAGACAAACAATCAAGATATTGGATAAATGATCGTAAAACATTTTCATAAAACCGTGCTCACTTGAAAGGTTTTGTTAAAAAAAGCAAACAACATTTTCATGCAAGAGGAATCATTATGCTTAATTTAATTTCCTCATCCACATTATATTACAACAAAAATTAAGATCAGATTTCACAAAAAAAAAAATCCTACCAGAATCCTGCAAAGAAAAAGAGAAAGAATGTCTACGTACAGGATTAAGAGTGCTATGTAGCTTGAAGCTGGTCTCAAGCAAGGCAGATTGATCTTTAGTGAGCCTCAGTTTCTTTCTGCGAGTATTCTTATTAGTAAAGCTAATGCTTTTATTGTTTGTACATCTTCCTTCGTGCTGATCATCTTCATCATGACCTGACTTGAAACTTGACCCTTTTACGTTAACAGTTTCTTCTTCTTCTTCTTCGTCGTCATCTCCTTCTTTTTCTTCTTGTCTAGGGCAAAGGGTAAAAGAAAGATCTAAGCAAACAGCGGATTTATCCTTGTGTTTTTGTTGCACTTTTGTTACGTACTGATCGCCAATGCTCAGTCCAAGACCTAGTATTGTATTACAATCTTCTTCCATGGTGTGCAATGTTGTTGGGAGATTGGAAAAAGAGGGAGAAAAATTATAAGTAAAGAAAATGCATGTATGAATATAATTGGCTAAAGAGGTACATATAACAATAATTATAATTATAATTATAATTATAATTACAATTATAATTATAATTATTAGGGTAAGACTTTATACAAGAATTTAATGTGATTCAATCAGTTATTAATTAGTAGAATTATTTATTATATATTTAATTATTTAGTGCAAACTTGCACTACGGTTATAATGACAACTTCAGTTATATATAGCATTTAATTATTCATACAAAAATTGCTGCTACTGATTCTTGATAATCTAGCGGCTAAATGCTTGTGGTGCTATCTGGAAAATATTGGGTTCAAATTTTTCACCCAATTTATAAATGACAATATATATACACAAGAATTTACGTTAGCTTCTTCCAAGAAATCCATAAATTTATTTTATATTTGACTTTACTGTTTACAAAGAACTCAGGAAACATGCCAATTCTAGTTTATTTATTTTAACTCATATTTAATAAGTGAAAACTGTTAGAAATTTTAATTTTTAATATTGATTCATATAATTTAAGTAATTGATAATTGTTATTGTTGTACACACGGTGATGATTAGTGTAGTATTTAAGAGACAATTATCGGGTGTAAATCCCTCCATGCCAATTCGTTAAAATTTAAGTATTAAGTGGTGT
>CATIWM010009289.1:0-15610 GCA_949671775.1 Mallotus repandus | reverse complement strand
GCTAATTCAAAATAAAAAATAGGTAAAATTGAAAAAGAAAAAGAAAAAGAAAAAGAGTATAATTAGAAACGGAGAGGATAGACATTTTGACAGAAAAGATAGACATGTAATTAAATAGAAAAGTGTTCCTATTTTGTAATTTTCCCTTGAAAAATAGTCGGCTGGCCCTTCCCTTGCCGGTAATTGGTTTCCTCTTCCCTGGCCCCTGCACAGCTAAAATAAAATGCCAAATGTTTGTCTGGGATTTAATGTACAGGAAAGTCAACGATTCCCTTTATAAAAAAACAAAAGTGACATCTAATCTAAGCATAAGCATATAAAGTTTCCATCCTCATCAGATATATCCTATTAAACAGACAGACAAAGTTATATTTGAAATTGCCGGCCTCAATTCTACTTTGATTGCATAAACCATATCACTTGTTCATCGCTCATCATCTCTGCATCCGTTAAAATTATGAAAGGACGACAGGACAAAGAGGAAGACCTTCTTTTATTCAAGGAGTTACAGAAACGTGAAAAAGATCGCGTTGCCAGCCTCCTTCAGCCCGTTTCTGACGAGTTCGAGCCCAACGCCGGTATGTTAACTAACTACATATACATACATGTGTGTGTTAGCTGATGAGCGACCAAATGAAAAGGCCCCTATTATTGCGGATTCTTGCTAATTTCTTTAAGAAAATTTCATAACCTTTGCCTATTTTAATTTCACCTAATCCATATATTTTTTTTAATTTTACATTTTTACTTTTTACTTTTAGTTTTTTTTCTTTTTTCTTTTCAATTTTATTTTTTAGATCATTTATACATCATTCTTTGATTTATTTTCATTACAATGCATTTTTATTAGTCAAAAAAATCAAATACATGTGAACAAAAGCAGCTGCTACAAACATATATTTTAAATTTTAAATTAAATAATGATTTGAATGTATATAATTAATATTAAAATTATTTAATATATATATATATATATAACTAAAATCCTTGACAATTTATGCTTGTCCAAAAGTAGTAACTGTTTTTTCACCAAAAATGTTGCCAACATTCCATAGATTGGAGAAGTTGGACCTTAACAGTTGTCATTTATTGGAAGAGATATTTCAATTTCCAAAGGCAGAGGTAAATGATGTGGTGGCGTTTAAGTTGAGAGAATTGAGTATATATTGTCTTGCAAACTGAAATTAATATGGAGTAAGGATCCACAAACATCTTTTACTTTTCAAGAACTACAATCCATTCATGTTATGGGATGTGAGGTTCTAAAAAATATTTGTCCAGGTTCCATAGCCAGAGGTATTTTGCAACTTCATCAATTAGAAATCGCATATTGGGGTGGGGAAAAGAAAGGCAAGTGCAGTAACATATTGCATGTGTGAGATATGGGTGAATCTTGCTCCATATATATGTGCATCACAATTCACTTGATGAGTCAAGTGAATTGTTGGGAACTCATATTATACCAAATAAAAGCTAATTGTGACCTTCAAAAGAAAATTAAAGGCAAACTTCCATCCATTTTTCCGGAGTCTCTTACTTTCTTGGTCATTTAATTTGTATATTTTAAATAATTTTTATCTCATATTTTAAATAATAATTTTTCAATTTTGAAACCTATCATTATTTAGAATATAAAAATTAAAATAATTAAACTAAAAATTACTCATAGTCTCCAATAATTATTATTTTTAAATAACAACAAAAAATTATGAAATATATCAAATAAGTGATTATTTTTATTATTAATACCATAAAAAATAAAAATTCTATTTATGGCCTTAATTTTATTATTAATAATGAAAAAACTGAAAAACTAACAAACAACAACAAAAATCAACAACTTCAATTTTTTATTGACCTTTTGTTGATTTTGTGTCAGTTATATTTTCAATTATTTTTGTTGTTTCTGTTTGTTTATTTTTGTTGATATTTGTTAAAAACAAAAAAAAAACAAAAAATTATGAAATATATAAAAAAAATATTGTTCTTATCATTAATACTAATAAAAGTAAAAATTTTATTTATGGTATTAATTTTATTATTAATAATGAAAAATAATTGAAAAAAGAACAAAAATCAACAACTGCAAAATTTCGTTGATTGTTTTTTATTTGTTATTTCATTTGTTGTTTTTTGTTGTTTCCGTTTGTTATTTTTGTTAAAAAAAAAAATAACAACAAAAAATTATGAAATATATCAAATAATTATTATTTTTATTATTAATACTAACCAAAGTAAATATTTTATTTATGACCTTAATTTTATTATTAATAATGAAAAAGCAACTAAAAAATAACAAAAATAAACAACTGTAAATTTTTGTTGTTTCAGTTGTTTTTTTATTGTTTCTGTTTAGTGATTTTTGTTAAAAATAACAACAAAAAATTATGAAACATATCAAAAAATTATTATTCTTATTATTAATACTAATAAAAGAAAAAAGTTCATTTATGACCTTAATTTTATTATTAATAATAAAAAAAATCAAACATCAACAAAAATCAACAACTGCAAATTTTTTTTGAAATTGTTATTTTCAATGCATTAGCTTTGGAGTATTGAGAAAAGTATCAACTCTAACATTTCTATGCCTCGGCTAGTGTTTTAATAGTGTAGGGGCTTATGATCTTAGAATTCCCACTCCACATGAGCTTAGTGAAAAACTATCTCACACGCCCTTCCCTTCTATTTTCATTTTCCATAAACCTCAATATTGTCTTAACATTGTTAATGGTTGTCGCCTCTCCTCTCCTTATCTGATGATACCTACACACTTCTTCCTTTTTGCATGCCTTCTCTCCTCCAAACTAAGTTATTGGCTAAATAGCTTAAATTTTTCTGTCAATGGACCAAACTAAGTTACAACACCTGCCGACAACTCTTGCATAGATACGTCCATTCAACGCCATGGATCAACAAAACAAGCAACTAATTGTTCAAAATTTCCCATGACTATTCATGTAAAATAGTGGTACAACATCAGTGACACCTTGGTGTTGACCTTATGAAGAAGATTATTAGTTTCAAAGGGTCAAAAATAAAAATTAAAAAAAAAAAACAAGATGTGCTCTAGGATCTGATTCAACTTGAAATGATGCAAGCCAACTAATAATCTTCAGATGACAAAGCATCGAAAACAAATGAATTGCAAAATTGAAATATTCCTATACTGATCCTAGCTACCGCCCAACTGCCTATTACTGCTACCAAAACTGAAAGAGAGAGGGAGAGAGAATAAGAGAGTAAAGCCAGTAATTTTGCCGGTGAAGTAAAGTGTACTTTGTTGTAGTGATCTACAGCTTTAGATAATGATTGTATTGATACAGGGAAGCTAGGTCCCATCTACACGAAAATGAAAACTATTACTTGGACATAGAAAAATGACAGACATTGTTAAGTCATAATAGCTCACAAACAAATAAAATGATTGAACAACGCCCTCCACTTCTGTGCCACAGTAACCACTGTCACATAATGGGAACAGCGAGTGTGCACCCAAACACCACACTTATTGCAATTAATTAGCTCTTCTCCATTGTCAAAATCAACACCACAAACACAATACACTTTCCAGGAGCCATTGATCCTGTCATCATGCAGGTCTTGGCTCTGCAGACAAAACCAAAAAATTAAAAATAACAATTTCAACCAAAATTGAACTTGAACTTGAAAACAAAAGCTAATTCACATTTTTTCATTTTTATTGTGGGTGAATCGACAGAGTTTTCCCTAATGGTATGTTTATTGAGAGAGAAAGTGAGAGAAAGAGAGAGAGAAAGAGCGAGAGAGACAATTGAAGTTGCCCATGATCTCTCGAAACTGTTGGACGTCATTTGGTGAAGCTCAAAGACAACGTTGGAAAAGAAAGGAGACTATTTTTGAAAGAAAAAATTTTGAAAAAACAATATTGAAAGATTTATTGGTCAACAATATTTTTGGTAAAATTTTTATATTTTGGCCTATAAATGAAAAAAATCCCAATTTCTTTTCCTATCGAGATTAAGGCCTTTGTAACTTGTGAAGATATATTGATCTATCTATATTTGGGAAAAAGATAAGCGTCGCAGCTAGCAATGTAGCCACACTATAGTGTGTCGCGGCCAAAATACCTCTTTTTTATTTTTTTCTTTTCATTATTAAAAAGAAAATTTATAAATTATGGGTGTTTAAATCCTTACATGATGGGTTCACCCATGTACAATTTAGGTTTTAGATTTCAAAAAATCAAATTCTTGCACAACAAGTTCACCCATGTATAACTTATGTTTTAGATTTTAAAAAAATTAATTTTTTTTTTAAAATAAGATAAAAAAAGAAATGCAAGGATAAGATGGGCATAAAGTCCACCCGTGACAGAAAATGCATGTCGCCGTTAGCGACATGTATCCCTATTCCATATATTTATTTGTTAATTTAACTGATATATATCGATGTGAACGATGATGTATCATTGTAGGGAACTATGCACTCTACAAAATTACTTCATATGGGAAGAAAGAATCAGCTGGATATGCACTCTTTGGTGAAAATGATAAAAATGATTATGATTGGTAAAATATTGATGATCTGTTATTTTCCTCTACTCATTGTGCAATGTCATCAACATGCATGTAATATATATGATGCATGGTGAAGGTTGAAAACGCCTCCAGCCACTCCTCTCTTCCCTTCTCTGGAAATGGAAGCAGCAAATGCCCCTCAACCGGTGCTTCAACGGGAGATACCTATTGGACAATCTTTTCTTTCTCGGGTATATTTTGTGTTTACATTCTAGTTTTTAATCATAAGCAAGTAATCCACAAGTAATTACCTGTGCACTATCAAGAATGACCTTTTTGAGAAACTAATTATTTTCACTGATGAATCTAATTTATGCTCAGTTTGCAAGTGGTACAGAAGCATCAAAAGGAAGTAGCGGAAGACCAAAATCTCCCAATTCAAAACCAAAGATACCTATGAGGTCCGTAACCCCAGCGTCTCAAAGACTATCTCTAAACCAAAGAATATCTCCCCATCAGAACAAGTCAAGGCATAACCAAAAACAAACTCAAATAAATTCCCCAGCCAAGAGTGTCATGAATTCAAAAGCTGAGCCTACTACAAGTACTGTTTCACCTCCTGCAATAAAACAGGCTCAAATTCTTGGATTTTCAAACGGCACGCCTCCTAATCTAAGGACAGATCGTGCAACTTCTGCTACACGAGGCCGACCTCTATCAAACAACACAACATTATCAATTCAACACGAATCAAGGAGGCAATCCTGCTCACCTAGTGTGACAAGAGGAAGAAAAGAGAGTGCTGAAGGAAATGTGACAATCCAAAAAGCCAAATTTCAATCAGGGAGTATCAATAACAATATTATTAATAATGGGACACAGCTTTTTGGGAGCAGAATGGTGGACAAAATAATGAACGCTAGAAAATTGGGTGCTGAAGGAAAGGAAGCAAAACTAAAGCATGCAGCTACCAATGCTTGTAATAAGGGAAGCACTACCGGTGGCTTTGGAAGTATGGGATATAAGACTTCACTGGACAAGGCTCTTAAACATATGGTATGACTCATTCGCTCTTTTGACTCTTTTTTGTAATTTTTTTTTTCCTCCTGCATCGCACTAGCCATGCATGAATTCATATAAGCAGCAATGAAATCGTACATGGAACATGATAATAAAACTTTTAAAAAAAAATAGAATAAATAAAGCATAATTTCAGTACACCGTTTTCGCCTACAGGAAATAAAGCGAGATCGCGTCAATCCACGTCAACTTGGAAAGAAGGCCACTCAAGAGTAAAAGGATAATTGTATTTCTTTATTTGTTTTGTAAATGAAATACAAGTTCGTTGACAAGATTAATATTACAGAGAAATTTTGTGAAGATTAATATCACAGAGAAATTTTGTGTTGAATATATATATATTATTTATCTATCACTTATAATATAAATAATTAAATCAAAATAAAAAAAAATTATAATTATAATTCTCTATTAAATAATAATCATATAGCAATAAAATAGAGCGGAGTGAATAGAACTAATTGAAGATCTAAAAGTTAATTAAAAAGTTAGGGGTTAATTTGAGAAGGATGTAGAGCAAGATAAACACATAATTATTCGGAGTTTGGATTTAGTTAAATTTTATGTCTCCTATCTAACTAATTACAAGTTAGAATTTTCAGCCACTCATGCTAATCTTATTGACAAGATTATAATTAATGTATTTTAAGATCAACATCAACCTTACAACAATATGCTTTTTAAGTGGTTCAAAATAAACCTTTCAATACTAGTGTTTTTCAATGGCACAACACTAAATCAAAGGTAAGATCTCACTACCAACTTTTTAATCCCTAAAGAATTAGTAGAATAAGAGACCTAACTCTATCACTCACCAAGTCTCTCAAGAATTTTAAGTACAACAAAGTATACAAAGAATACAAGGAGAAATATTTTTGAATTCACAATGATTTCAATAATAAATTTGGCTCAAAAAACTTTCTAACTTTTTAAATGAAGTTTCAGGATGTTAATTTATAGTTGAAAAGTAAAAAATAGTTGTTAGAAATATGCTAGTTTGACATTATCTTTATTCATTTTCCTTAAAATGCTTGACTAACTTTTTACTAGAAAAGTGCTGCTCGTGATCATGAGAGGCATGTGCTCATGAACGAGTCATTACATTTGAATTTTGCCCTTTACAGAGTAGCTGACTCAATTGTGATGCTCCTCACGATCGAGGGAGATAGATCACAATACTTCTCACAATCATTAGAGCATTCATGAGGAGTGTCAAATCTTCCCTCCACTTGAGCAAGTAAAGCTTCATGATTGTAATGAGGAGTGTCACAACTGTGAGAACATATCGTGAGAGACACAGTATTTTTTATCTATGTAGCACGGAAACGAAAATGGAAAAATGGATACGGCAAAATTCCATTTCTTAAAATATATGAAATGGAAACGGAAACGTGGGGGAAACGTGTAAATAATAAAAATATAGGGGTATACAAATAAATATTAAAAATATATGAATATATATAAATATAATTTTTATATATAAATCTTGAAAATTTTTATCGATTCTATTAAGTAAAAGTATAATTATAGAAATTATTTTGTTTAATTAAGAAAAATATAAAAATTATTTTTTAAATTGTCTACTTTCTTATTTAAAAAAATATTAAAAAAATATATTTTTCAAGTTGAAAATACATTTTCAAGTAGGAAACGTGTTTTCTAATTTTTTATATTTGTAAAAACGGCCCCAAAACGTTTTTAAAATTTTTTTAAAAATTTCCGATACAGAAACATTTTCGAAAGGCGGAAACTCCTATTCGGAGAAATTTCCATGCATCATAATTTTTTATTGGCTTTGATAGGCTTGAGCACATAACCCTCCTCACGATATCGTGAGGCGCAACCCTTCTTTTAAAATTCGGTCCAATGAACATGGCTTTATCCTATCTTAAATATTATTATAAATAGATTATCTTGTATGTCTTTTAAGGCTACAACAATAAATAAATAAATAATCATAGGATGGCTTAATTTTGCACATTAAAATTAAGATTACTCAGAATTTAATAAATTCTGAATATTGGTGATTCGCAAAAAAAAATTAAGTTTAAGTGTCTCTATATATAATTGAATAAACAACCATATTAGATAAAAAAAAAATGTGATATTAGAAAATTTTTTCCTACATTCAATATACATTGCCACCAGTATAATATATAAGTGTCTTGAATATTTATATTTGAACATATAAATATTTTAATTAATTAATATTAATAAATATGTATTAATTATTTATTGATTTGATGAATATTTAGAGCCACACTAATTTTCTTAATTTACACATTTAAAAAAAATAAAAGTTGAGTAGCATTATAAACAATTAGAGTGTCTTATAATTTAACTCTTATATTTTTTATTTTTAATTATTTTTTATATGATATTTCTAATATTCGATAGATATAATAATTCCAATGAATCTAGAATTTAAGTTGGGTGAATCTAAAGGGACAAAAATTTCTCATTATATGTTATATAAGACTTGAATTCAATATTTTACTTAAAAAAATTTAAATTTTTTGTGACTATATTTTTTAATAATGTGTTACAATTTTTTTTTTTTTTTTTTTTTTTTTTTTTTTTTTTTTGCAGTATGGACCTTTATGAGACCCATATTTATTGAATAAATTACATAAAAAAATTTATGGCTTCACTTTTTCGATATAATAAATCCTTATGATTTATACTTGTACGTTCATGTGCATTTAGTCCGTATGCCATTTTTTTAGAGAACAGATTAAATTGAGTTATAACCGATTCCAATTATTTCTCTATGTATGTCTTCTGGCACTTTGAACTTAAGCAAGCAAAGTTAAATTACAAGCAGTTCTACTCTATTATTGTTGTCATTTGTGCCTTCCAAATTTTGCTTACAAAGTTTGATATGGGAATAAAAAATGCACAGTAGAAAAGATTTTAAACAAAGAAAAAAAAAAGCAAAAACAAAGAAAAATCAAGAAATAAAAAATTACTCTAAAAAGAAAATATTTGATTTGAGGATAGAAGGAGGATGGGTAGGAATTCGAACTCTAATCCGAGTTCCAAAGGCACCAAACGGGCAAAAAAACATTGTTTGTACTCTAGGTTTTAAAATTGTTTTGAGACCACTGGCAAATTCTTAATGAAATTCAGCGGGCCATAATTTGGATTTGAACATGTTGAGTCTAAATATATTCATTACAGATTTGAATAAGGAAATACAATCTAAAAACAAAAATAATATATATATTAAAGAGTATAAATTATATGACAATGTGAATTCCAATTAGCTAGAAGTGATTTATAAGAATTTTGAAGGTTTCAAAATTAAATTCTTATAACTACTATACTATCTATCAGTATTGATATAAATTTATTACTTTTAAAATGAAGGGTAAGAGAATAATTACTTTATATTATATATTTTGATAAACTATTTAATATTTGCTAGTGACTGAACAGTCAATAGTAACTATTTTTCAAAAATATTATGAGCTATAATTTTTAAATTTTGCCGTTATCATTTAAAAAGAAGATGTATATCTTCTGTTATGTAGTTCATGATTAATATTTAAGTCATATGACCTCCTATTAATTAAAAAAATATCTTATGCCTAAAAATTATTTAATTCAAACTACATTTTAAGTACCTAGTAGTAGTAGTAGTAGTCCATTACGAAGTTAAACCAATATTATCAAATTAGTTAAATTTTAGAGATTGAAAAAAGAGAATGGTTTTGTACCATTGGAACCTGGCGTGTCATGGTATCACGAAGCACATGGAATTGAATGAGAGTCAGACGTCGTTGAATGTTTGGCAAATTGAACCCTAGAGATACAATAAAATGGTGCGAGCAATTAATGAGGGAGAGAGTAGAAGAAATTAATGTTTTAACTATGATTATTTATTGTCGTTGTTTGAATTTAAATGGGATGGAACGAGAGGTGAACGATAGATTTTCTCTTTTTTTTTTTTTTTTTTTTTTTTGATAAGCAAAGAGATTTTAATTTTATTAATAGGAGGCTTATAATTATATAAGGGTTACAATTATGATTTGATTAGCAAACAGCAACCGATGGTGATCAGTAAAACAGAGATGGTTGTAATGGTACGTAGACAGAGTGAGTGGGTATGGGCAGGGAATGGGATAGATAGAACCTGAAAGGCTAGGTAAGGAAAATCAAGGACTCAAAAAGATGGTACTAGATAGACATGTAGATGCATGCTAATGGTAGGAGTGCACAGAGAAAAAGGAGGAAATGTCATGTCAAAACAACACAACATGCTCCAAATCTCTGAAGAGTCTGAGTGGGAAGTAATAATTATAAATAATAAGAGTTAGGACTTAGGGAGAAGAAACCAAACACAGCCTCACTCTCAATCACTCATCACTCGCTCGCTCTCTCGCTCAGTCTGTCTCTCACTCTCACATACACATTCACTCACTACTACTCAAAGAAAGAAAGGGCCTGTGTTTGCTTTCTCCGCGGCTCCTTAGCCTCTGCTCCAGGGGGGACTTTCCCCATCTCCCTCGCTGATAATACCTCCCATATATCTCTCTCCACTCCCTCTCCCTCTCCCTCTCCCTCTCCCTATCTAGCTCTGATAGATAGTAAGACCGCTGAACCCACACCCACCCCATTTCTCATAATATATATATATATATATATATATGTAGCCCTTAATTTATTTTCTCTCTCCCTCTCTTCCCCTAGCTAGCCAGCCATATTTTTACTCATCATCGTCTTTATATGCATTATTGGTAGCCATTTGTTTCCGGCGAATAAACAGAAGCGATAAGTTAGCCAAAGAAAAAAGAAGACAATTTAAAAAAGAAGACAATTTTGCATGAGCCCCCAGCAGCCGTACCTTATGATCTTTATTGTGTATTGAATTCCTCACCAGAGGCATTCAAGGAGAAGTAGGAGAAATTAAGGTAGGGAAGACATACAGAAAGCGAGGCGTGAAACGCTTCCAGTTCTTAGGAAAATCCTCGTCCTAGCTCATAAAAGTGGAAAACCAATTCGAAGAAACAAATAAGGTTTGCATTTGATGAGTTTGACACAAAGAAGTAGTCGAGGTCACGCACACACCCACTCGAACTTCTTTCATATAGCTAGTAGTCCACCTTTTTTTTCTTTATCTATCTTATCATATCACATCACATCACCCACAAATCTATCATATGGTCGGATGCATCCTCTTCTCTTCTATTCTTTCTTTGACTTTTATATTTTAAGCCAAACTATATATATATATATAAAGATTTGAAGACAAAAAGAATAGAATCAGGGAAATTCTTCATCCCAAGATCTCCCACACAGTCCTAGAGTCAGTCTTCTTTTTATTATGCACATATATATATATATATACACGTGTGTGTATATACATATATAAATCCTTGCTTCTCCTTTCAAGAAAAAGAAAATTAATGAATCTTTTTCAATTTTGTGATTTCGTTAAGGTAGCTATTATTGCTCCTTTCCGTGTATAATTTGCGTTTTAATAATGGGCAAAGGTTGATCCCGAGGTTTCCCATCTTCACAAGAAAAGAAGAAGTATATATATATAAGGAGCAAGCTGGAGGTAGTTAGTTGATTTGATTTGAGGATGATATAAATCTCCAGTGTATATAATACATATTTCTATGAAATTCAAGCGAGATCTGCTCCATTTGACCTTTCCATTGAAAGCAGTGAAACAAAACTTTCCTACACGAGATCCAATCCACAAACTTATTCCTAGCAAGCTAGCTAGCTCTAATATTTAACCTTTTTTTTTTATTATATAATACAGAAATAAATAAACCCTCCCTCTTCTTAATTTCCTGTTCTTATTACAAAATAAGTGCGAAGCGCAACCCTTCATCCTCCTCCTTCTCTTCCCTGCTTTTTTTTTTTATTTTATTTTTTTGGGTTTCTTTTATGGGTATATAACTTAGCTTAGCTTAGCTTAGCTTAGCTTAGATAGAGAAGGGGAAATATATATATATATATATATATACATAGCCATGTAATTAATGTATAATTGAGAGATATGAAATTTTTCTTTTTTTTTTTTGTTTGATTTGTTCGTAGCCCGTATATAATTCTTTACCCTAGCGACACCTAAGATCCCATCCCTGCTTAATTTATGCTGATTCACAAATTTTTACCATATATGCATGTAATACCTTTTTTTGAGTTAGATCTCTGTATTTCTTTCCTTCCAAAATCAGTAGAATCATCACTTTGATTCCCTAATCAGAAGGAGCTGTCCAGATCCAGCTGCAAGGTCCACTATAATCAAAGACTTAGTGGCAAGTACTGCATCAAAAAATTTTATTCAAATACAAAGCCCATCACTACCTATAGCTACCTACCCTTTCTTTCGCACTAATCACATGTTTTCCTTTTCTGGGTTTTACTTGCTTTGTCTTTAAAACCCTAAAATCAGCCGCCTGCTCCATCTTGTGCCGTATATAACATTATCAACTTCTTGTTTGTCACCTGTTCCAAGCTGAGCAAATTAATTTATACCTCAATTTTCTCCTTAACTAATTAAATCAAACCAAATTCGAGTCGTTGATTGTCCTAATTAAGCCTTACGTATGGTATTAATTTCTATTACACAGCATGCATGTACAACATTAATGCATATATAAGTGCTTGAGTTATGTCTGAATATATGGTTTAACTTGATGTGCTGGTGATATGTATATGGCAGAAAATTACAAGGGGGAATATGGCGTCATCATCAAATTCACCATGTGCTGCCTGCAAATTTCTCAGGCGAAAATGTCAACCGGAATGTGTGTTTGCTCCTTACTTTCCGCCAGACCAGCCCCAGAAATTTGCCAACGTACACAAAGTATTTGGGGCAAGCAACGTCACCAAATTGCTAAACGAGTTGCACCCCTCCCAGAGAGAGGATGCAGTGAATTCCTTGGCATATGAGGCAGATATGCGCCTGAGGGACCCGGTGTACGGCTGCGTTGGTGTAATTTCTCTCCTCCAGCACCAACTTCGCCAGCTACAGATGGATCTCAGTTGTGCGAAATCTGAACTATCCAAGTACCAGAACCTAGGGATTGCTGGCCATGCGGGTCTTTTTGCAGCTGCGGCGGCTGCAGCTACCCACCATCCGCAGAACCTTGGGATCAATCTGATAGGAGCGGGCGGCAGCGGTGGAAGGGAGCACCACTACCACCACCAATTTTTTCCTAGGGACCAGCAGCAGATGATGAGGAGCTTTGATGCTGCCAACACATATGATGCAAGCCTACTTGCTATGAATGTCTCAGCAAGTATTGGACAGCTGAGTCAGTTCCAGCAACCTAGGGCTGCTGCTGCTGATGACCGCCGCACCACCATTGACCCCTCTTAGCAGGCAATGTTCTGATAGTTAATTTGTCACGTAAGTTAGGTTTTTTTTTCTTTTATTTTCTCTTTATCTCCTTTTCTTTCGATAGATATTATATATATGCACGCACGCGTCTTTTTGGCTTAAAAATTAAGAAAATTAAACGAAATAAATCTGATACTAGGTACCAAGATAGATTTTTTTTTTAGTTTCATAAAATCTTGAATTCTGAAACTAGGGTTATATCATTCTTTTTGAGAAAGAGAGTGAAGAGTCAATCCCCTTTATTTGACCGAAGCAAACTAGCACAATTTTTTATTAAAAAAGAAACAAATATATCAAATATTGGCTTCTTGGTGTTTTTGGCTACAGTTGGAACTGTATGGTTTGGCAGTTTGCCTGCAAAGCACACGGCTATGTCTTGTTTTGTTTACTTATGTAACACTGTGAATTCTCTCTCTATAAATATAGAGTTCAATCATGAACGCTTTCAAAAAAAAAAAAAAAAGAGCTCAATCATGAACTCTATAATTTGGCACCACACAGACACATACATACATATATATATATACACACACACATTCGATAGCATCTCGATCAATCAATTTTGGTGCACTATACTCTACTGAAAGTCTTATATCTTTTTGACTTGATATCCATATGCAGGGCTGCGCTTTTGAAGGATTGAGTAAACTGAGATGAGCTAAGAGATGGCAATTTTATATAGCTTCACGCGATTAGATAGACTAATTATGCTATGTCTCTTTACTACATTTCAACTCCCTAATCGATTATCACTAAAGAAAAAATTTATATATATTTTATTTATTTATATATGTTAAGTTCCCATGCCAAAAATGTACTTGCTCCCTCCTCCACCATCAATCACAGTAGTTCGTGGGGATTTTGCCTCTTAAAATGTGCCGTGGCTGGCAGGCATGCATGGACTGGTTTTGTTTCCATCCCTTTGAAATTCTCTCTTTAAACAGTTAAACGGACAACAATATTATTTGCACCTTGAAGCTCTCTTTCGCCTTTTTCTTTTCTTTCCTTAATTTCCTAGTTGATATTTCAATATATATATATATATATATACACAATTTTCTTTTTCCTAATTTTATTTGCTTTGCTTTGTAAGCACCATTATGTTCAAACGGTGTCAAACTCACCAAAATAAAATGCGGGGTTAGTTTAAAAATTGATGTAGAATAAGAAATATGATCCAAATTTTCATTAATCTCGGAACACTGTATTTGTCTGTTTCAAGGTTGAAAAAATGCATTACTAATTCAAAGACTTAAATAGCATGCGTCAATTATTTATTTACTAGTATCATATTCGTGTTTTTCACGTAATTATTACTATTAAAAAGAAATTATGCAAAATATATAATAATTCATTCTTTGTTTATACTAAATGAGTGTGCATAATTATATAGACATAAAATTTCAAGCAAGTCTAATATCATTGTGACTGCTACTCAAAGTTGAAATTCACCAAGCACAGTATAAAGTCGAGTATTCTATTTAAATGAGAGCACAATTCAATTTCTCAAATAAATTGTCTAATATATCTTCATCCTCGTACAATTAGTACACAAAATTCAATGGATAAAGAAAAAGTTAATATACATAAAAAAAAATAAACAATTAATATAAAAATAAGGAAAAAATTTGGTGTCCCAGTTTTGCAAATTCTCTATATTGAATGGGACACAAAAAAATTTTGAGAATAAAAATTAAAAAAATTATCATGTTGTGGATCAGCATATATCATTGTTTAAAAGGAAATTAAACTAAATTATGACCAAAATAAAGTTGTAAAGCGCATTATCTTTGTTATCATTGAATTTAAATTTTATGTAATAATTAGCTGATTTGAACTTAATAATTGAATATGTAGTTATTATTAATCATAATATTCAAAATATGAGAATTTAAATTCATGGCCGTGGTGGGCACTTAATTTTAATGGTGTGATACTAGAAATACACACGCTAATATATATTGTCACCTAGTTAATCAGAAAAGATGATAGAATCACAAATTGTGGAATTATTTTAGCCAAAATGATCGATCTTATTGGCTTGTTTTTTTAGAAAACCCATTGTTAACCACACTGATTATATAATTTTATATATGTTGATAAAAATTCCTTCCAAATATACTAAAAATTCAGAGGCTTGCGTGGATGAGGAATCCAGGAGATTGTGATGTGCCTGCAGTGTGCCTATATATATATATATGGCTATGGCTATGCCCTATGATTGTGTCTCTGAATTGAAGGATATCATGTATACATATATATCACAATTGAATTGCCTGAAAAACAAAACAAAAATGAATTCTATATATATATATTTGAATTGAGCTTATAATATATATAAAATGATATATATAGTTGCAAATGATGGCGATGGAGCGTATTATATATGGTTGAGCTAATTTAGATAGGAAGACTGGGAAACTGTTAAGCAAAAGGCATTTCCGGAACAAAACAGAAGACAACTGAATGAGACAAAATTAAAACGACAGGGGAGAGGTTGGTGGGGAAATTAATTTAATTAAGAAAGCCACTCTCTGTGTGCCAGAACAGAAGCAGAAGCATGATATGAAATGAAAGGCCGTTGCAGATCCATCCAGGAAATATCAATTAGAGGTGAGGTCATTTATTGCTCGCACTGTAATGCCAATGCAATATCCAAAATCCAAAG
>CATIWM010009247.1:0-11400 GCA_949671775.1 Mallotus repandus | reverse complement strand
TATTTATTTTATAATGTGTTCAAGATTAGAATGGAATAGTGAAACTAAACCTAGATTCTAAGCATTAAATATCTGATTTCAGTTTAGTTTATTTAAGTTGTTATTTAAATTTTATAATTACTCAAATTCTTTACTCGGTTTACTAGCTAAGTTATAGGTAAAAATAATTGGTTGTCAATATACAGTCTTCGTGGGAACGATATCTTATGTGCTACAATCACGTCTCGTGCGCTTGCGAGTTTTGAGAGCAACACCCAAATGTCAGCAATTTGCTCATCTAACTCATAAACCCTCTAACACTCAGCATCCAATTAGAAGTCCATGACCTTTCGCTGTCTAAGGAATAGATATTCTAGGTCCATTTCCGGTCTCCACGTCCCAAAAAAAGTTTCTAATAGTAGCCATCGATCATTTCACCAAGTAGATAGAAGTAGAAGTTGTCCCAACCGTCACTGAAGCTTGGATCCAACATTTCTTTTAGAAAGAAGTAATTTACAGATTTAGCATACCCCATACTTTGATCACAGATAATGGGAAGCAGTTCGACAATGAAAAGTTTAAAACATTCTATTCAGGATTGGGCATCAAGATCAGATTTACCTCCGTAGCTCATCCTCAGACGAATAGACAGACAAAAGTTATAAACAGAATCATTATGCAAGGGCTAAAAAATAGGTTAGATGAAAAGAAAGAAAATTGGATGGAGGAACTCAACAATGTAATATGGGCATACAGAATAACACCCAGAAGTTCAACAGGAGAAATGCCCTTCAGGCTTACATATGGGATGGATGTAGTGATACCTGTAGAGATCGGCTCGTTTAGTTACCGAGTCTCCAGAGAGTTCAATCCAGACATTAATCACCTTAATGCTCAGATATGCTTGGACTTGCTTGAAGAAAGAAGAGAACATGCATCTATGGTCTTAGAAGCTCAAAAATAGAGAATAGCTGGATATCATAACAAACATGTACGACTAAAACAATTTAAGACTAGGGATCTCGTGCTAAGAAGGCAGATATTGGCAAAGGAAATTTTGGGACTGGCAAGCTCGGACCCAACTGGGAAGGTCCTTATCAAGTCATGGAAAAAGCTATAAAGGGTGCATATAAATAAGATAAAAGATATGTAAGGGAAAGAATTGCCTCGATATTGGAACTCATATAGTCTTAGAAAATATTACTAGTAGAACTCCAATAAAATAAAAATACTACTTCATTCATTTTTAATTGTTTATCCAAAAAAGAAAATATTTCAAGTGTTTTCATTAGCCTCAGACTCAGGAGGCATAAAGCTAGTGTTAGAAGAAACATTTACACCCTCTAGAGTTGGATTCTTGGGTGGTATAGTAGAAGCAACAATGGGGTTAATTGCAGTCGATGATTTGTCCCCGGGATTGTTAGACCCCGCTAGTTGTTCAAAAGCAGACCCCTCAACAGTAGTTACTTTTTTAGCAACCCCTGAACCCTTTCGATGCTTCTAGGCCACTTTATTAGCAACATCCTCTACAACAGCTAACTTGTCTAGGTCATTTGGCATTATTTTGTCAGACTTGGAGAAGTCCAGATCAGGACGCTGAGCAAGAAGCATTCTTTTACACTCCGACTTGTACACCTTAAGGAACCCTGATACCATGTCCTGATAGGACCTTAGATCATCCTTCGACCTTCTTTTTCTTTGGCCAACTTCTCATTCAGGTCGACAAGCTCAAAATACTGCTTCTCCACCTTCTCAGAAAGCTAAGTCTTAGAATGCTCAAACTCTTGGATCTTCTTTTAATGAGACTCAACCTCGGACTTGGCCTCTTCAAGTTGCACTTCAGTGAGCTCCACTGTGCATTTGGCTGCTCCTAATTTTTTTCTCATAATCCCCGGCAATGGTGCTAACCTCAACATCCTTGAAATTATATTCACTCTGGAGAATGAAATGCTCATCTTTGGCTAGCAGCAAGCCTTGAGCCATCTGCAAACAAAATGTAGAGGGGGTTAGCATTTAGAATATTGATAATGAACTTTGAAGGCCGACATCCAGACTTACCTCTAATGCATGTGTGATCATAAAGTTAAAGAGTTTGCCTCTTCGAATGTCTTTCCACCTTTGCACATCCTCTAACAAACGCAAAGACTCAGCATATTGGTCTCTAACTTGAGGAGTAAGGACACTCGGAGGACTCATTTTGTCTAAAATCCACTTTTTGTTGTCCAGGCATCTAGAAAGTCTCGGACATTTGACGAAAGCATTTTTTGCTAATTCCTCTTTTTCTTAGGCTATCCCTTTGCCCCTAGTGCGCTTTGTGGAAGACTCGACAACCCTTTTTCAAGCATGCTCCACTAGAGGTTCTCTTACAACCTCAGTATGTCGTTCAACTAGTGTCTCGAACGGCTCCTCTTGCTCCAGAGTAAGGTCAGTAATCTTTGGTTCTTGCCTTTGATCTTGAACTTCCTTCGGACCAACATCTGAAAGTAGTATCCCAGCCACAAATTTATAATAGTCAGCCATCTACAAGTAAAGCAAAAAAGAAGAGTCAGAATATACCTTCAAGAAGATCAACACTTACCATTATTCCCATTATATACTCTCTGAAGGTAACGTTGAGAACAATTTTCAATAGATATTCCCTCAAAGACACTCTAAGTGTGAAGTTTTTTTACCAAGTCAGAGTTTTCATCAGACAACTTTCTTAGGCATTTTACATCATGACAAGCATCGACCCATAAGTGCTGGATACTAAAGAACTCTGTCAGATGCTCTATAACAACATATTTATGTCTCTAAGACTTTGGTATGTCCGGAAGTCTTGCAAACAGACTCATACCGGGAACAGCTGATAGAGAGAATGTAAGCTCTCCCTTTTTCTTATTTAAACTATAAATAAACGAAAAAAAGTCAAAGTTCGGGTCTCTTCCCTCTCTATGCATAAGCTCTATATACCCGGTTAAAATCCTATAGCTATTGGGATAAAGTTGCCCAGGAGCTATATTGTATTTATTCAAAAAAAGCTTCACAAAGGGGTCTATGGGGAATCTCGGTCCACTTTCTAATTGGTCCTAGTAAACCACCATCTTTACAGCATCCGGGTAAGGCTCATACACCTGTTTATCAATAGTATGCAACAGATATTCTTGGGCAATCCCAAATCTATGCCTATACCATTCTAGCATACTATCATCTACCCTAGATTCAAACATATCAGACTTTACTTGCTCTTGTAGAGCCATGAACACCTTTAATCAAGATGCAAAAGGAAAAACTAACAACTAAAAGAAGCTCTTGATTCACCTGGAAAGCAAAGTAGAAATCTCTCGCAGCAGGCAGATTACAGAATAGAAGAACTTGGCAGTAGCGATAGCGAAGAAGGAAAATGGAGATAAAAACTAGAGCACACAGCAACACAAAGCAAAAAAGTGAAATTCGCAAAGGTTATCCTTCAATTTATAACCCGAGGAAGGTTCTGGATGGACCTCACATACCCTCAGCATTAAAATGTCCATGCTTCATCATTTTAGGGGCATAACAGTCACAAACGGTCTCACATTAAAGGACCATCATGATCAAAGCTATCCAAGCATTGTCCTTTCAACAGACGCAACTATCCAGCTATAAGAACACCGCTGAATCAGCCACGTCTTCTGACACACAAACAGACGTGACGACTCTCAAATTAAATAAAGCATATCAATAAGTGTAATGCTCACACTTCCTTATTTAAAGTGCACGCTTTCCAAGGCACTTAGGCCTCGTTTCATAACACTGAGATTGACCTAATGGTCACAAGTACTCGGGCCTCATTTCATAATATCGAGATTGACCTCACGGTCACAGGCACTCGGGCCTCATTTTATAATACCGAGATTGACCTCATGGTCACAAACACTCGGGCCTCATTTTATAACACCGAGATTGACCTCACAGTCACAGGCACTCGGGCTTCGCTTCTATAGCACCGAGCATCTAAGCCTCGAGCACTAAAAACTCCAGCGATGGCTGTTCTCGTCAGATAATTTCTATAACGGGTTAATCCCTCCCCTACTGAGAAATGAAAAAACTCTGAGTCTTAGTATCGAGCATCTTTAAGCATCAGTGACTGAGGTTGGCCACCTCAGCTCACCTATCAGCATCACCGACTCCTCAGCACTCCTTAGTCCGAGCAATAATTACAGCTTCCTTAATATCCAAAACACTCGGACATAAATATCCGACCAGACTTTCAGGGTAATCTCTTTCAATTAATAACTTATATTCCTACTTTAAAGTAACTTGTAGAACAAGGAAGACTAAATCCAAGTAGGAAAGGGTGTTCCACATCAAGAAGAATCCCTCATCAGGAAGACTTCTGGATCAGGAGGAATTACCTCAAGCAAGGATAAATCCTATAGGGAAGAGGAATCCTATTCCTCTCAAGTTTGAGCATCTCATTCCCTATAAATACCTCACCTCTCTTCATATTATCCATTGTATTCTCTTAAGCTCTTATTCTCTCATTACCTCTCTAAACTCTCTCTCTACCCTCTCTGACTTAAGCATCAGAGGGTTTGTGAGGGAAGCCCTACATCTCACCTTGCTTCTTTATTGATTGCTTGACCGCAGGACTCGAAGGTTCCGGAATCAAGTTATCAATTATAATTAATCATAGACTTTAACATCTGTTTAATGCAAAATACTTGCAGGATGACACATTAAATAAGATAGTTTCTTCTGTAGATGTGACAATAAAAAAGAATTTGGAAGATTTAGTGAAAGTTGGTGAAGGGCTATTAAAGAAACCAGTTTTAAGGGTAAACTTGGAGAGTGGAATATTTGAGCCTACTAACATGGAGACTAATGAAGAGGCTCTTACAAGGTTCGCCAAACTGCTCTCCCAGGAGAGGCAACTTTGCCACGCTCAGTCACCCCATGGACAAGCTGCAAATGGAAAATGATGACAGTGATAAAAAGGCTTGGACCTTGCAAGTTAATGCAACCTCTATTCTTTGATTATAATTAATTTTTCATAATTTCATTTACGTTTGGTGATTGTATAAGTATATTCAAAGGGTATACAAGTTGTAACTATTTCATTGTTTAATTTAAATTCCTTAGGCAATTGTAAGTGTAATTATAATTAAGGTTATTTGCAAATATAATCATGACTTTAGGCGCTTTTTGTAGTTTAATCACAACATTTTAATTTTGGCAAAATAAAACATCAATTAACAATTTTTGGCAATTCGAAACATCGATCACATTTCTAGTGAACTAATGCCTACGTGTCAACCCATCTCTAGTTAATTATGCCAAGTTCGACACACCTCATTCCACGTTAAAATATTGCGTTTTGGACAGCAAAATGCCCTGTTTTGCTCACCGCCACCTTTTTTTAATAAAATCACTCTTATACCTTCTTCTTCTTTATCTTATTCTTCCTCTTCGTGTAACCTAAACTCCATTTTTATTTTTCTTGCAATTTTTTCTACTGTTAACACTGAAGATGCCAACTAGCAGCTCTCGTTCAGTGTCAAATGGACTGAATCTTTTGTCTAGAAGATCTTCTCACTCAAGCATTCCATATTCAAGCTTAATTCCACAAAAATAATGTGGGAATTTTCTCACAGCATCCGTTTATACATCAATGACAGACCAAAATCTGGGACGAGGATTTTATCGATGTGCTATTAGAAGGGTGAGTAATTGATTTAGGGTTTTCACTTACAGTAAATGTTCATACATTTTTAGTGTTTTGAATTTCCTTTAATTTTTATATATATATAGGGTTTTGAGTTGTTGAATAATTATTATTAATTTTTGGTTTTTGAAGAATGATGATTGTGGCTATTTTGAGTGGCTTGATCTTAAAATACCAGAGCATAAAAAATAAGTGCTTCTAAGAATGAAGGCAGAAAGAGATAGGTATGAGGAGACAACCAAAATTTTGTCTAATATGGAGTCCAGATTGAATGAGAAAGTGATGATGGCTAAAAGGCAAATGCATGAAGCTCATGCTGACTTTGAAAAAACACTGGAGGAGTATGATGTTTTACAAGCTAATTTGGAGAGCAGACTTGCCATGTATCAAAGATGCATTGTAATGATGCATGTTGAGAATAAAAAGTTAAGGGGTGATATGAAGAAATTGAAAGTCTATATAATTGTGTTGATGATTGCTATGATATTCATGTATGTTTATGTTAAAGTTCCAGTTGGTGGAACAATGAAAATGTTGGCAAGTTCTTAACTATTTAGGTTGTTAGTTTTAGTTGAAGTATTTGTACTATGTGTTTGTAATTTCTATAGCTAATGACTTTGTAATGGCTATTTTTAGAAAATGAATGACTAAGTTAACTAATATATATGCCTTTTGAAGAAAATGAATGAAAATGGTAGGACTATGACTGTGTAATGTGTGTTTTCCCTATATAATTGATAACAAATCATCAATTAGCACATGCATGAAGCACTAAGCTTTTAATGAAAATTGAACAAGTATGTAAGTTAACATATATCATCTATAACATAACAGGTAACCTTACAAAAGTGTGCTAAGAAGTCATCAAAGGTTGATGCTGAAGCACCACTTATAAAAATAACAAGCATATTACTCACTTATAAAAATTACAAGCACACCACTAAGTCAACAAAAGTATGCTTAGAAGTGATAAAAAGTTGATGCTAAAGCACCACTTACAAACTTACTTGCACATCACTAAGTTAACAATGTTATATAACTTTGATCAACCATAACAGTTCAAGTAGGCATATTTGCAAACTACACACTAATATGACTTCACTTCTGAGTAGTAGATTCTTGGGTAGTAGGACCTTCAATCGACAAGCTACTTCCATGCCCTCTTCCTCTAGTAACTGGTCGCATATTGGTTCCAATGATTGTTGGTGCTGGGTTTCAACAGACTTAGTTGATGCCTTACTGCCTCTCCCTCTCCCTCTCCCTCTCCCTTGTCTTTGGCATCCAATTTTTCCAACCAAAATAGTTTTTAACTCTTTTATCTGAAGGAATCTATCAAAAATTTATTTTCTTTTATTAGCAAATATAACAACAAACTTACTATTAGCAATCAACCAACAATATAACCATCATGTCACAAAAAACAAGTGTGTCATCACCCTTAAATAGATGTTTCCAAAGCCTTCAAAAATTCTGAGACTGTACCTTATCGAACCTAAACAAACAAGTGACTCATCATATGCATTCCTTATATTGCACTCTAGCCAAGCATCAGGAAATGTGCATAAAAAAATTTGATCATCTTACCTGTCGTTGTTCATTTTTCTGTTGCACTTTCTTGGATTGAGGATTGGTTTGATGAGTTGTGCTGCTGTATTCATGAGTGGCTTACTGAGTGGCTTGATGAGTGGTTTGATTGGTGTTCAATTCATTTTTGTTGTGAACCTTGCTGGTTTGACTTGCACCTTGTTGCTTTGGTATTGCATGTCCTTATCCTCCAACCTTAGGTGGCCCACCTCACTTCATCTACAATAATTAAACTCACACTATAACTATCAATTAACAAATATAATTAATTAATAAGTGGAAATATAATATAATTCTCAATAACTTATAAGAACTTTTTCAGTCCTCTTGTATGCTTGGTTGTTGACATTTTTGCAAGTATGCTTATTGTGGCCAACTTGCAAGCAAACTTAGCATTTGATTTGGATTACAGTCCTTGGTAGCTTGTTTGGATTTTTGGGTCCTTCATCCACATCTCTCTTCCTATGAATCTTTGGTCTCCCAAGCATTTTGGTGAAGTGTAGGGGTTTGATTAGAGTCCCATCAGCTTTGGGCCACATGTTTGGCCCATTTGTGGGTTCCAGTCAAATTGAATAAGTGGAAATGTATCTTTCCACACTGTAATATGCATTTACATATTTTGATGGGTCCCTATTCAAGAAATGAATGCTAGCACATGCATGCAGACATGGAACCCCACTTAACTGCCATGTCCTACAACTACATGTATGTGTGTTCAGATTAACAATATACTTGTCAACCCCAATTGCTACTTGGAACTTATCTCCAATAGCAAGTTTGACTAGAAATAACCTACTGTTAAACCTCACTTCCTCTAATTTTCTTCTAATTATAGGGCAAATTATGTCATTAACCTTACTAAATTCATTCAACTTGTGGTGCATCCTCTCTATTAATGACTCTCTTATATCTTCCAGCATGTCAATAATAGGTCTCCCCCTAGCCTTCACTATATAACCATTAAAGGTTTCACAAACATTATTGTCTATCATGTCTGATTTTGGTAAGAGACTCATATGTAACTTACATAATTTTGTAAGATATCTTTCAAGGAAATTAGTATGAGTAGTTAGGTCCTCCACCTTCATTGCATCAAGTTTAGTATCATATACAGCTTCATATGTGCTTCTAGCTGCCCTCTAAAACATGTTTTTTAATGTCTGCCCCTTATACGCCTTCTTCCAATTGCAATAAACATGTTTGGCATAGTTTCTGTGCTCAACATGTGGTGCCAATTTGATGATGGCATTAATTAATCCTTGCAATTAAATACATTAGTTAGCAACAAATAAAAATAAAGCTGAATGAACAATACATGAATTGAAAAGAAATCAATTAGCCTCATACCTTATGCTGGTCACTTATAAATGACCAACCAAGCCCATCTTTTATGTTCAGTTCTTGTATCACCAAATCAAGAAACCATGTCCAATAAAATTCATTCTTTGACTTCACTACTGCCTAAAAGATGGGGAACATCTGATTGTTCCTATCTTTAACAATAGTAGAGAGAAGAGCACCTCCAAGGAATGTCTTCAAGAAACATCCATAAAACCCAATTATAGGTCTACATCCCTTTAAAAACCCCTTCTTAATGCAATGAACCCAACAAAGAAGCCTTTTAATGAACTGTCATCCTCAAGCATAAACTCAAATCTACCTTCTGGATCAACCCTCATCAGTTCAGCTTTATATGATCTAAGTTGACTATAATGATCTTCAATTAAGCCTCTTAGCAGTTCAAATGCTTTTTCCTTGGCTCTATAACACTTCCAAACATTCACTTTAGCACAGAACTTCTCAAGCAAATCCTCTTTTAAGTCTTTAACAGTCCAATTTGGATTTCTCCTAAACCTTTGGACATATTCTTGTGCAATCCAGGTTGAGGTGGCTTGTCTATTCTTCATTTCTCTGCTACATCTGTGTTTTAAAATGAGAGTCTTGATGGAAAATGTCTTCTCAGTGTTTATTACACTGCCATAAAGCTTCTAAGGACATTTCTTAACGCATCTAATCTCTAACTGTCTTTGATTGCTCCTCATTATCTGAACATTATGACCATTTAGAATAGCCCATTTTTGAACTGCTGCCTTGCACTGATGTGCACTATCAAACCGCATACCAAGAACCAATGAAGAGCTTTATGATCACACTTTGGATCATAAACCACTTTAGCCTTCCTCAACCTTTTTTGAGACTCATCCATATTCTCATCCTCGCTTGTACTAAGGGAGTTGACATCACCATTAGAATCTGCATACTCACTTATGCAATGGTCACTGTCCGGTTCACCTGAATCATTGATAGTATTGCAGCTGCTTTTCTGTATACCAGAAGTGGAACAAACTTATCAGCAACCTTATCAGCTGAAACATATTTCCTGTACTTTGATTTATTTTGTCGAGCCTCAATATATTCTTCATCATCTGATAGTTCATTGTCATCTAAGTCATCATCTATCTCACTTTCACCTACAGGTTGATAATCAAGGTCCATTTCAGAGTCATAGTTAGCATTAAGAAGATTTTGCTGTTGTCCACCCTCTTATACTCCAACTGTGACTTCCTCCTGAACTACACTTTGTTGTTGTCCAACCTCTTCCACTCCAACTTCAATAAGATTCTCAATAGGTGTTTCATCTTGGTCATCCATGTCTTGAGGACCATCTAGTGTATCCATTGTATCAGGTCCATTATCTAATTCATGTGACTGTTTTTCTGTATTTATTATTTTAACTTCAGATGCTACTTCAGCTACTGTTTGGTGGGAACTGTCAACATAAACCTCTATCATACCATCTTTCACATGCTCCAACATTTCAAGAACTTGTTTGTCATCATGCAATTCTCGTAACCCCTCTGTGATAGACAACACTGGTTCTCTATAAATAGTCTTGCATTAACAGTGCCAAGCTTTCCCACATCATCAACTAAGTTGAAATAACCAACTCTATCAACATCAATCTTGTGTTTTGGCTTGATATGACCACCAAAATAAACCTTTTCATCGCCTATCTTTGCCAACCTTCCACCAATGTAGTAATATATAGAAAATTTATCCCCCATTCTGAAAAATTAATAAAAATTTATGTATTAGCACTACATCAAAATAAACAAATATATACCTCCTTAGCACTAACCAAGTCAACTATAGTGGATTTATTATTTTATAAAAAAATTTTACTATTTTCAAAACTCTAAAAGTTCACATTATCTGTCTTCGAAATTATTTTTTTATAGAAACCCTAACTATTTTTTCCAAAAAAAAAATCTTCAAAAGCACTTCAGACATGGGTTCCCACCACTACAAACACGGGTTCCCCTCAGCTTGGTCCCCATTATGTCTTTTTTAGTTAGCTTTTTACAACATTATCTTTTCTCAAGTAGGTATTGTCATTTTTAGTATCAATAAAAATAAAAACCTAAGTCTCACTATCTTACCTCTTGCTTTTCACACCGAAGCTTTTGTCCTTTTTCAACTGCAAACGTCTGCCACTATTGCTACTTCTCTTTAATCGCTGCTACCTTGTATTCGAAATGAGTTGAAATAACAGAAACTTCAACAAGTTTAAACTTCAGCTAACCTAGGTTTAGAAATTTAAGGATATAATTTTCAGAGAACTCGTGCGGGTAAGAAGCAAATTAGGGATTCAAAGATGGAGTTAGGTTTAGACATTTCAAATTTGGGGATTTTTTCTTCCCTCAGCTCATTTGCCCTTTTCTTAGCTCATTCCGTTTTTTTTACGTTATTCCTTGAGGTAAGTGAAATAGGGAGTTTTGATTTTAACGTATCCTTCAACTAAGTGAAACGGGGTGTTTTGCTATCCAAAACACAACATTTTAACGTGGAATAAGGTGTGTCCAGCTTGGCATAATTAACCAAAGATGGCCTGACACGTAGGCATTAGTTCACTGAAAATGTGATCGGTGTTTCGAATTGCTAAAAATTATTAATTGATGTTTTATTTTGCCAAAATTAAAATGTTATGATTAAATTGCAAAAAGCGCCTAAAATCATGATTATATTTGCAAATAACCCTTATGATTAATCCATTTGTATATTCAACTAGTGATGTTTGAATACAATTTCATTTATTTTTATATTGTGTATATTTTTCTATTATAAATTTTAAAAATAATAAAATGTTAATTTTT
>CATIWM010009228.1:0-20713 GCA_949671775.1 Mallotus repandus | reverse complement strand
AAAACACCACTAACTAACTAAAAATCAGAAATTATTTATAAAAATTATTTTTATACTTTTTATTACTTAAAATCAATCTAAAACATAATAATTAACTATAATTTAATTAAAATTCAAATAATTAATGAAATACAATAATTTCTCTAAAAATACACAATTAAACATAATCTTTAAAAATTCATATCTTAAAATCCATACACAATTTCACAAAACTTCCTTCACAAAGTTTACTCCACATAATATATAAAATTTATTAAAAATATAAAAATAACATGGGTCCTGAACAGTAACATGAACAGTACTCTCAGACCCGAAAAAATTTAAAATTTTCAGAAAAATAAATAAAAATCATATTTAGCAAGCTTTCAACTTCCAAAACAAATTATCAAATAGCAACTATATCTAATAAATCAAATTCAAACTCAATTTCACAAATAATTAAAAATACCTAAAAATATTTGTCAAATATTTTATGGACATAGATCGGACGTACAGTTAGCGGCTACAGACTCCTAACATCGAGAGGAATGAAATGAAACCAATCTCGCCACCTGAAACCAGCCAGAACAGTACCAAATGGAGGAAGAAGAATGACTGGTTTTTGAATTTTTGGGCAAATTTTGGACATTTTCTTGTAAAATAAAGCTATAGAAAGGTAGAGGAGGATGAGATGAATCTACCGGTGAAGTTTGGGATCGATCGGAATTCATTTGGGTGTTAAATAAAGAAGAAGAAAACTTAAGGGACTAAAAAGAAATTTATCACCTAAAATCTAAACACCCCGCTGCTTCTTCTCCTTTCTCCCGCTGATGCATACCCCTTTTCCTTTTTAATGGGGATGGACACCCATGTGTCCATCTCCCATGGCTCTCTTTTTTTTTTCTATATGTATATATAGTTATATCAATTTAATAATAATAATAATAAGAATTATATTAACATCAATATAATGATAAGGGTAATAATAATAAAATAAAATAAAATAATACTAATAACAACAACAAAAATAATAATTAAAATAATAATAATAATAATATTTATAGCCACACAATAATAATAATAATAGAAATAACAAATATAATAATGATAATAATATTAATAATTCTAATAAAGACAATAATAATAATAATATTAATAACCAAAAATTTGGGTTATTACATCCTTTCCCCTTAAGAAAATTCGTCCTCGAATTTTACATCAATAAGAAAATAGGTAAGGGTATTGATTCTTCATGTCAGCTTCTGTCTTCCAAATGGAATCCTCCATTGCATGGTTATTCCACAATACCTTCACCATAGGAATTTCTTTGGTATGCAGTTGACGAACTTGTCCATCCACCACCACCACTAAGTGCTCTTCATATGAAAAATCCTCATTAAGCCCCACTGTTTGTGGCTGGAGAACACGCGAATGATCAGAGATGTACTTTGTCAATATAGAGACATGAAACACTGGATGAATCCGCGACAACTATGGCAACAACACTTGTCTATAAGCGACATCACTTACCTTTGAACGAATTTCAAAGGGTCCGATATATCTTTGAGCTAATTGCCCTTCTTGCCAAATCTCATTATTCCTTTCATTGGAGACATCTTGAGAAACACCATGTCTCCAACAAAAAATTATACATCTATTCTCCTTGGACCAGCATAGTTCTTCTGTTGGCTAAAAGTTGTTATCAATCTCTATTAAATAATAGGAATCTTCTTTGAAATTACTTGTACAAATTCTGGGCCTATTAATTACCTTTCACCAACTTTCCAACATAAGGGTGATTTACACTTCCTTCCAAACAACGCTTCATATAGATCCATCTCAATACTTGCATGATAAATGTTATTATATACAAATTCAATCAATAGTAAGTGCAAATTCCATTGACCGCTAAAGTCTATTGTACACATCCACAGTATATCTTCCAATGTTTGAATGGTCTGTTCTGACTAACCATCAGTTTGAGGATGAAATGCCGTGTTGAAGTCAATTTTTGTGCCCAACGCTTTATGCAATTCTTGCCAAAAGACCGAAGTAAAGGTAGCTCCTCTGTCAGACACTATACTTTCTGGCACTCGATGCAAGCAAACAATTCAGTTGACATACAACCTTGTAAACCTATCAGTAGAGTATGCCTTCTTAACTGGCAAGAAGTAAGTTGACTTGGTTAACCTGTCAACTATCACCTATATGGCATCATAACCTCCAGTGGTATGAGGTAATCCAATCACAAAATCCATAGCAATCATATCCTATTTCCATTCTGGGATAGGCAATTGTTGCAACAATCCCAAGGGCCTCTAACATCTCAATTTCACTTACTGACAAGTGAGACACTTGAATATAAATTCTGCAATATCTCTTTTTATCCCATTTCATTAGTACGTATCTTTCAAATCGTGATATATTTAGGTAGAATTGGATGAACTCTGTAAGCAAAAAAATGAGCTTCTTCCATAATCTCTTTCCTCAAGTCATCCACATCCAGTTCACACATCCTAGTATCCAAACGCAACACACTCTCATTATTAATAACAAACTCTCAGGATTTACCCCGTTGCACTTCTGACATTATTCTTTGCAACTGTGGGTCCCTTCTCTGAGCTGCTTTCACTCTATCCAAGTACACTGATCGTACTCTGAATTGAGCCAAAAGACACTTCTTGGTTACCTTTCATTGCAACCCCTAATCAATTAGTTCATGTAACCCCTTAATAATTGACCTCCTTTTTGTGCTGATATGAGCAAAGCTACCTGCTTACTTTCTGCTCAACGAGTCAACTACCATATTAGCTTTACCCATATGGTAAAGAATAGAGAAATCATAATCCTTCAATAGCTCCATCCATGTTCTCTGTCTCAAGTTCAAGTCTCTTTGCTAAAAAATGTACTTTAAGTTCTTGGGGTTGGTGTATACTTCATAAGTTACACCATAGAAATAATGCCTCCAAATCTTCAATGCAATCACTACAGCTGCCATTTCCAAATCATGAGTAGGGTAGTTTTGCTCGTGCTTCTTTAACTGACGTGAAGCATAAACAACTACTCTTCCATTCTACATCAGTACATACCCCAGCCTACTCGAGAATCATCACAATACAATGTATACCCTTCACTTTTCGAAGATAAAGTCAATACTGGAGCTAAAGTCAATCTATCCTTGAGCAACTAGAAAATCTCCTCACATCTATCAATCCACACAAATTTAGCATCCTTCTGATTGAACTTTATCAAAAGTGTAGCTATCTTAGAGAAATCCTTCACAAATCTCCTATAGTAGCTAGCTAAACTCAGAAAACTCCTTATTTCAGTAACTATTGTAAATCTTGGCCATTCTGTAATGGCTTCAATCTTGGCCATCCACTTATATGCCGTCTTTGGATACCACATGGCCTATGAATGCCACTTGATCTAACCAAAACTCACATTTCGAGAATTTGACTGGTGCTCTCTCAAAGTCTGAAGCACCATCCTTAAATGCATAACATGCTCCACCTCACTCTTGGAATATACCAAGATATTATCAATAAACACTATTACAAATCGATTCAAGAATGGTCTAAACACTCGATTCATCAAGTCTATAAAGGTTGTTAGGGCATTAGTCAACCCAAAGGACATCACCAAGAATTCATAATGACCATATCTCGTCTGAATTGCAGTCTTAAGTACATCTCCACTTCTAATTCTCAACTGATGATACCCTGACCTCAAGTCAATCTTGGAAAAGCACTGAGCTCCTTAAAGCTGATCAAACAAGTTATCAATTCTCGGAAGAAGATACTTGTTCTTGATGGTGACTTTGTTCAACTGTCTATAGTCAATACAAAGTCAAAAGCTACCATCTTTCTTCTTTACAAATAACACTGGCGCACCTCAAGGAGACATGTGAGTCTAAAGAAACCCTTAATAAGTAACTCTTGTAATTATTATCTAACCTTATTTAATTATGTAGGTGCCATTCCATATGGTGGAATAAAGATAGGATTTGTACCAGGTACAACATCGATACAGAATTCTATCTCTTTTTCCAGTAGTAACCTTTGTAATTCTTCAGGAAAGACATCCAGAAATTTGCACACCACTGGAACATTCATAATTGTCTCATTATCTGCCTTTACATCTCTGACCATAGCCAAATAACCTTGACACCCCCTTCTAAGCATCTTTCTGGCCGTGATCGCAGAAATAAGATTCTGAGGCATTGAACTCTTGTCACCTCAAAATCAAAATTCCACATCATCTAGAATTCTAAAGATCACCTCTTTCTCCCGAGAATCTAAGGTAACACAATATCGAGCCAACCAATTCATTCCCAAAATCACATCAAAGTCTAACACATCCAACAAAACCAAATCCACAAGCAGCTCTCTGCCTTCCACTAACAGAAGACAAGATGGAAAGACTATGTCTGTTGCCAACTCATTACTGAGGGGATTTGCTATAGAGAATGGGATTAACAACTTGGATGGTTATCTTCCCATTCTTGAAGCAAAGATAGGATATATAAGGAATGCAATGCACTAGGATCATGCCAAGCTCTAGCATCAAGATGACATATTGAAGATTATTTGCAACCATTTCCATATGTAATTGTCCCTCATAGAAAGGAATAGAAGTATCTTAGAAATTGTTCTTTAAACTCCAACCATATTATGATAATCATATTATATATGATTAGATCGACAACATAAACCAGTCTTAAGCTACGACTTGAACTGATAGCTCTGTAATCATTATCCTTCATGAATCCTATCTTTGTCCTGGCCTCAATGGTACTTATAAAATTTAAAGCATCTCCATACCATTAAATGAAACTCTCTCAATCTTGGGGTATAGTAAAGTTGCATCTACATTAGATATTCCCTGATTCCTCTATTGTAGTATTTACTGTACTAATGGTACATCTTGATTAAATGCCATTAGTCCTTGATTAATCTCTGCTATAATGGCCGCACAAGCTGTAGGATCTATATTTGGAGTAGCTATTTCTGCTGGTAGCTGTTATCCCTATCTCTGAGCCGTTGCAGCCTAAGGCCTACTACTTCTTTGCCTCGTGGGGCGAGAGCTTATGCTTCATCCTGAAATGGTTGTTCATCATCATTATATGTTGCTTCTGCAGCATGAGCAGTTCACATTCGCCTTATTTTGAAAGGACATAGAAACCAACAAGGTTTAAGACATGATAAAGGAACTAACATATATGCGAATTTTTAAAAGCAAGGAAGACTTTCAAAGACATAGTCAAACCTAATTGTTGCAGTAGTTTCAAAGAAAACTCAAACTCTATCAACCTAGGCCAACCACACTAAACCTAGGCTTTGATACCAACTTTGTCACGACCTAAACTCGAAAGTCATAACCAGCGCTAGGGAATGAGAATTCACACGAATCCGGAACCCGTAGCAAGCCTTAAACACAACTTTCACAACAATTATACCATAAATTTGCCTCGGAATTTAAAATTTTTAAAACATCAATAACTTTTTCATAAATAATATCATATTAAAAATATTTATACAAAAGTCAGGTACATAATCTCAGTCAATATTATCCTCACATACTACAATTAATACATATTACTACTATAGCTTTAATTAATATAAGAAAGGATAGTCTAAAATTTACATAAACCAACAGGAGAAGAAAGAGTCCGGTGAAGAGAACTACTATATGAGGTTTGACTACAAGGATCCTGAAAAATAATTGAGGGGGGTCAAACCTCACTGAGTGAATTATTATTATACATATACATGCAACCTAAACATACAAGCAATCAAACATTAATATAATATTTATATATTTATTTTATATTTATACACGCAATCCAAGCAGATGTTTAATAATGTTTTTCATGTCAACACATTAGATGCAAGCAAGTGGATGAAATCAGATGATGCAGATGCTCAAAATCACATTTCACACCAAAAAAAATAAATGCAATAAGATTTTGGGTGGAGGATTGGAGCATAACCCTAATAATATCCAGAACCTCAACACTCAACCTCACTGGCCATCAGACCAACTTAAATCCAATAATATTTCTCTTTTCCAATTTAGTAGTGGACTGGCCCCGAGACACTAAGTCAACTGAGATACTGCAGTCTCGCTACTAGTATGATTGGCCCCGAGACACTAAGTCAACCGAGCTACCATAGTCACACTACTAGTATGACTAGCCCCGAAACACTAAGTCAACTGAGCTACCGCAGCCACACCACTCTCAACAACAAATTTCAATAAATCATTTAATCATTTCACACATCGATCATTATATCATAATCTAACATCTAGCGTACTGTTGCACAACAGTCCTAGTGTAACCCACTAGGTAGCACGTTCTACTACTATCCTAAAAAAATATCACATCACAATAACAATTCATATCAACAATAAAAACATCATCCAAGTCAAAAACACAATATTCACATTATATATATATATATATATATATATAATTAAATATATATTATAGTAATCACCATGAAGATAAATAAAAAATAAAGGTTTGATGTAGCATAACATATTTATTCACATTAACACAAATATATGGATGTTGGGTAAGGATTTCTACATGACATGCATATATATAATAATAACTCACAGATGTGCGCTCTTCTGCAATAATTCGACTGCCCAATTCTAGCCTAACTCTCGGTGCAGCTATAGGAAAAATAATAATGAAAATAATTAGGATAAAATCCTAACCTTAAACGTTCTAAATTTCTAAAGAAAACTCAATCTAAGACTCAACCCTAATAAAACTCAAAACTTAGCATAGACTCGATGTCACGTTTTACGAGAAATCTACCAAAAATTTGGCATAGTCTCCTTTGTAAAACGGACATCTCCCTACTAAAAGTAGAGTCGAGCCTGCATGCAAACACACTTCAAAATATTCCTGCCCCCGAACTACATTTATTGTCCAACCGAGAACCAACGCAACAACACAAATATAAAAACAATATAATTTTCTCAAATTACAAAATACCTTAAAAATTTAATTAATTATCACAATAAAATTTATTCATATAATAAAATATAAAGGAAATTTAATTTCCCGATAAATAATAAAATTCTAGTTTTACAACTAATATTTGTTAATAAAATCCAATAATAACATAAAATTGTCATTTTACAATTAAATTAGCATTAATTGTAAATAACTATTAAAATTACTCAATAATGTCATAAAAATAATAAAAGGCTCATTAAAACGTGGAAAATAATATATAATTTAGTTTTTTCATTTATTTTCTAAAAATACTACTAATTAACCAAAAATCAGAAATTATTTATAAAAATTATTTTTATACTTTTTATTACATAAAATTAGTCTAAAACATAATAATTAACAATAATTTAATTAAAATTCAAATAATTAATGAAATACAATAATTTCTCTAAAAATACACAATTAAACATAATCTTTAAAAATTCATTTCTTAAAATCCATACACAATTTTACAAAACTTCCTTCACAAAATTTAATCCACATAATATATAAAATTTATTAAAAATATTAAAATACCTCGGGTCCGAAACAGTAATGTGAACAGTACCTCAAGAGCTGAAAAATTCAAAAATTTTGGAAAAATAAATAAAAATCATAGCAAGCTTTCAACCTCCAAAACAAATCATCAAATAGCAACTATATCTAATTAAATCAAATTCAAACTCAATTTCACAAATAATTCAAAATACCTAAAAATATTTGTCAAATATTCTACGGACGTACATTGGACACACGGTTAGCGGCTATGGACTCCTGACATTGAGAGGAACGAAATGAAATTGACCTCGCCGCCTAAAACCCACCGGAACAGTGCCAAACGAAGGAAGAAGGCTGACTAGTTTTTTAATTTCTAGGAAAATTTTGGATATTTTCTTGTGAAATAATAGCTATAAGGAGGTAGAGGAGGATGATATGAATCTACCGGTTAAATTTGGAGTCGATCGGAGTACGTTTGGGTGTTAAACGAAGAAGAAGAAAAGTTCAGGGACTAAAAAGAAATTTGTCACCTAAAATCGCTGCTTCTTCTCCTTTCTCCCGCTGATGTGGACCCCTTTTCCCTTTTAATGGGGATGGACACCCATGTGTCCATCTCCCCATAGGTCTCTTTTTTTTTCTATATATAGATAGTTTATCAATTTAATAATAATAATAATAATAACTATAATTATATTAACATCAATATAATGATAAGGGTAATAATAATAAAATAAAATAAAATAATACTAATAACAACAACAACAATAATTAAAATAATAATAATAATATTTATAACCACACAATAATAATAATAGAAACAATAAATATAATAATGATAATAATATTAATAATTCTAATAAAGACAATAATAATAATAATAATAATGATAATAACCAAAAATTTAGGTTATTACAAAGGTGTTGCAACTTATGCTACTATGTCGTATGGTGCTTAACCTAGCTTATTCACAATCTCATCCTCTCAACCAACTTAGCCATAATCATCATGTTCATCTCATGCCCATTTCGTCAATTGCACCTCTTTTCAACGCTCAAAAACCCAACTTTACTCATTGTAGTTATGGGAAAATCTCTTGTTATGGCTATGGTGTTAATTCAAAATTAGTTCATACAACTCCTTTCAACAAACAATCTAAGAATGGAGCATTTTCTGTCGGCAAGATTATCGAAGATCTTATCATGGAGCCACTGCGAAAGGTAGCGATTCTCCCTCCTAGGTCCATGGAAATGGGATCAACCATAACTATGATTTCAAGTTTCATTGAAAATCTTTGGAATTATGAAGATGTTAATAAGAGGGCTTTGATTCGTCTCCCTCATTCATTAGTTGCTGGTATAAGCACTAATGTTTTCATAGAGTGCATCAGTGAATTATGCACTACTGTTTTCATAGAGTGCATCAGTGAATTATCTCAAGAAGTAACAATCCTTTTTCAAGTGGTGGCGCGTTCCCTTCATTGCTCTAGTAACGGCTGTACTATCTCATGCAACTACAATAAGGTTCCTTGGCGAGTCCGGAAAGTTAGTCCAATTGTAAAGTCCAAGACTGACCCTATTGCAGACCCTGTCAGAATTGATGATGTTCCTCATTAGATAATGACTAACCTATTGCTTGGAACTGGTGGTATTTGTAAGATGTAAGAGCAGGGCTATAAAGTTGAAAGTCAAATGGGCAACAATACTCAACCAAAATCCAAGTTAAGCAGCCTATGTAAGCCCAGTATCTCAGCTCCAAATCAAGCCTATACTCTAGCAAGACCTTCTGGCCTACCAATCTCAATTCTTTGTGCTATTAGCTTTGTCTATCAAGGCAGCAATATTCAATCACTTGTTGCATCTCCCTGTCAAGCAACACTTCTGGGGACTTTTGAGTCATAACAGCTAACTAAAACTAATGCAAACTCAGTCCATTCTTCTTCCAAGGTGATAGTAGTAGGAGAAGATTATAAAGACTTGGTAAACCCGAGTCCATTCAAATAGTTGCACTTCATGATAATATCATAGAAGAGAAAGAATGAAAAAAGTAGTATTTTTGTATATCTCTTTACAAACATCACATTCCTATTTATATACAAAACTTGTATATATACTTTGGCAAAACCAAGCTAATTAAGGAATAATAAACCTAGCTAATTAAGAAATAATAAAACAAAACATATATACAATTAGAATCCCAAAATATTAAAAATAAAATATAATGTATTTAGAAAGATTAAAATATTTATGTCAAAATTATAAATTTGGGATAAAATTACTTCATATTGAAAATATTTGGCCTTTTTGTGCAAATAGTTAATTGATGTGGCAGTATCAGTAGCTCCATGCTCAATTTTAACCAAAATCAATTTTGAAATATAATTAAAATTAAATATTTTTGTCAGGATTTTTAAAGTGTGCTAAAATCGTAACAAGTTGAAAATGTTTGAATTTTTTATACCAATAGACCTTTACACTAACCACAAAATATCATATTTTCTTTTATATATAATATCATAAAAATAGTCATTAAATATATCTTAAGCATCATGATTTTCTTAAAATATCAAAATCTTATTTCAAAATACCACATTTTAAAAAAATATCACAGGTTTTTGAAAATATTACGATTGATAATTTTTTAAAAAATAACACGATAAATTCTTTTTTATGAGGCAATAAAATTATACCACGCCAACTACTAACTTTGACACACATATATATTATTTTTTAAGGGTATAAACAAGACAAGTCGAGTCGAATTTTAACTAGCTCAAACTTGGCTCGTTTATGATTAATTAAGCTAAACTCGAATTGAGCTTATTATCCTTAAACAAGTTGAAAGAATTTTTATTTAAAAAAAAAGTGAACTATAAATTAAAATTATAGATAAAAAAGGTAAAACAAATCATTTAGTAAATAAATTATAATATATTTAATAAATGTTATGATTTTATTCTAAGGATATATATTTAAATATTTTTTACCATAAAAATTCATATATTATATATTTAATATTAAATTATTAATACGTTAAAATTATGAGTCAACTTGCAAGTTTTTGTTCGAATTTATTTATAAATTTTACGAATTAAATTTTGTATAGTTTGAACTCAACTTATTTATTAAATAAATTTTAATATACAAGTTGAAATAAATTTTTATTAAGTTAAATTTCAAGTAACCCACCAAGAGTTTGACTCGTCCTTAATCCTAAATGTTTTAATTTATTTGGGTGTGCCAATTGTATTGTTTTTTGTTTTTCCCTTATCTGGACTCCCATGGAGTAAATGTTTATTCCCTTCATTCTAAAATTATTGTCTCTTTTTTTATCCGCCTTAGATTACAAAGTCATGTATATTTTCAAAGATAATATCAATTTGCTGTTTAATATATATTTATTATTATTTGAACAATCTAATTTTAATATTATAATGCAACTTGTCTAATATTCATAGAATAAGACATTAAAAAAACACAATATTAATTATATTTTTTAATTTATATAGAAATTAAAATAATTCTAAAATTTTGTGTTAAAGAAAAGGTTGGGACTGAGGCACAAGCAAATAAGTTACTATTCGTACATGTAGGTGTAGACTCCTTATATCTATTTATCCACAATCAAAATATGGTACCAATCGTATAAAGCACCCGTGAAAATGAAATAAACAGTTAAAAAGCTATCAAAAAGAAAAAGGAAAGAATGAATGTGCCAACCAACTAACTAGTAGAATAGAAAGTCACGAAAAATCTTAGTTGGAGAATATACATGCAAGAAATCTATTTCCATTTTAGCAATTAAAACAAAAACTATATACTTTTTAACTAATTCGATTGAATCCCTGTAATATCATATGAATGATAAAAGTTACATAATAATTAATTTAACATATTTACATATGTTATGATTCAAATTTGAGACATTGTTTAAGTGATAATAGTTTTCATCAACTAATTCTAACTGTTGTTGGTAAAAAAAATATGCTATTTAATTTAATATTTTTATATCAATTTTTTTTATTTAATTTGGTATTAATTATTGATCAATATTAGTCTATAATTAAATAATATATTTTTAAAAATAAAATTTAATAAATTTTTTTATTAATAGATATAGTTCAAGTGATTTAATTTTCTATTATAAAGAAGGGGAGCAAAGTGGACAGAAATTCAAAACCCTAGAAATGTTCACACTTTTTATCATTTGGACTGTGCGTGGATATAAGCAACATTTAATCAAATAACATTTTCATAAAAAGAAGATTGGCAATTGTGTCCCATCTGTTCAACATTGCTCGGGAAGCACCAATTGTGTCCCATTTGTTCTTTGCGGATGACTACGCCTTCTTTTCTTCAAATCAAATCATCAGGAAGCTCGGACTATTCAGGAGTCTTTGCTCACTTTCGAGAAAGGGTCAGGTCTAGCCATTAACTACTCAAAATCTTCAATTTTCTTTAGTGCCACTGTCCAAGAGCCCACGAAAAGAGATATTTGCAACTTGTTCTCTATCAAAAAATCTCCTAGCCACGATAACTACTCGGGTCTCCCATTCTCGGTGGGTCGAAAAAAGAAAGATATTTTTGCGTTTGTAAAAGACAAGCTCTAGAAAAGGATTCAAAGTTGGCACCATTGAAATTTTTTATTTGCAGGGCGGAAAATCCTATTTAAGTCAGTTCTACAAGTTTATTCCTTTAGACCTCTGTATTGAGTTAGAGAGGACGTTAAATTCATTTTGGTGTAGTATAAACAGAAACAAGGACTCATAAATTAACTGGTTTCGGTGGGATCGTTTATGCAAACCTAAAAGTGTATGAGGGATGGGTTTTAAGGATTTAGAAAATTTAATCTTGTGATATTGAGCAAACAAGGTTGGAAATTTCAAACTGATCCTGAGTCTCTAGTCTCTCAAATTTACAAGGCCAAATACTTCCCAAAAAATAACTTCACTAAATCCTCGATTGGTCACAACCCCCGCTACATTTGGAGAAGTGTTTGGGAGACTATAAATATGGTGAACGCTGGATCTAAAATTAGGGTGGGTGATGGTAGTTCGGTATTGGTGACAAAAGATCCTTGGCTGCTGGATAATTTGAATGGCTATATCACTTCATACCTTAGGGAAAACTATAATGACTTAAAGGTTTCAAATTTGAAGAGACGGGATAACAATGCTTGGGATATCGACCTAATCTAAGAGATCTTCAATGAAAGAGATAGGTAGCATGTTATGTCTCTTCCAGTTAGTAGAGGGGTGGGTAGAGATTCTTAGTACTGGGCTTTTAACCAAACGAGTCATTTCTTTATCAATAGTAGTTATAGAAGCATTGTTAGACAAGAACTGTATAATCGATGGTTTACCAGGTTCTAGAATAAGTTGTGGAATGTAAAGGTGCCAATTAAGGTAAAAATTCATATTTGGAGTGTCGGGTAGAGAACAAAAAAATAGAGTAAAAAAATATAATATAGAACTGATGAATAACAGAGTAAAAATTGAACTTATATGAACTAAAATCTGATATTTATTCACTAACTTAACTTGCCTTTAAATAGGCATTACATGAAACAAACTAACTTAAAGAAAGCAGAATTTTTTGGCACTAACAAAACACGATAACAGTAAATAGAAAAATAAGCAACTAACTAAGAAAATCATGGAACTAACTAGCTAGTAACAACTAAAACTACATCTGTCAATTTGAATCATATTCCAACACTCCCCCTTAATTCAAAGTTGCAAACACCAAGTTGATTCCTGAAATAGACATGCTTCTCATGAGGAAGGGACTTTGTCAGAATATCAGCCACTTGTTCATTTGTATTGTAATACTTCAAGACGATGGATCTATTTGATACAAGATCTCGAATAAAATGAACCCAAATGTCAATGTGTTTTGTTCTTCCATGGTAGGCTAGATTTTTGGTCATTACTATTGTGGCATTATTGTCACAATAAACTTCAGTTACTTCCTCCTGTTCTTGACTTATATCAGCAAGAATTCGCCTTAACCAGATTGCTTGACATAATGATGAAGTTTCAGCTGCAAATTCAGCTTCTGATGAAGATAAGGTTATTGTTGCCTACTTCTTTGAACTCCAACATATACTAGTTGATCCAAGACTGAAAACATAACCAGAAGTGCTTTGTCTATCCTCCAAACATCCCGCCCAATCACTGTTAGTAAAACCAAACAATTTAAACTCTGAAACATGACCATACCACAATCCAAACTCAGTCGTTCCAGTAATGTATTGTAGCACTCTTTTTGCAGCTCCAAGATGATGCACTGAAGGAGAGTGCATGAATCTTAAAATTACACCAACTGAAAATACTATATCCAGTCGAGTATGAGTTAAGTATATCAGACCTCCAAGTAAGCTTTGAAAATAACTTGAATTTGCTTCCTCTACTCCATTATTAAGCTGTAACTTTTCATTCAAATTCATTGGAGTGGTTGTACTTTTGCAATTTAGCTTGTTAAACCTTTTAAGGAGATTAATTGCATATTTTCTTTATGAAACAAATATCCCATCTTCAACATATTTCACTTCAAGACCAAGAAAATAGTGCAGTAGACCCAAATCTGACATCTCAAATTCTTTCTTCATGCAAATTCTAAACTCATCAATAAGAGAAGTATATGAACCCATGTATATCATATCGTCAATATAAAGATAAATAATCAAAAGATCGTTCTTACCCAGCCTTTTCAAGTACAAAGTGAGCTCATTCTTGCTTCTCTCAAATCCATTTTGAAGAAAATATGAGTCTATTTTGTTATACCATGCCCGTGGAGCCTGCTTTAGACTGTAGAGAGCTTTCGTCAACCTGTACACCTTCTTTTCTTTACCATGAGCAACAAAGCCTTTAGGTTGATTGACATACACTTCTTTTTGTAGCTCTCCATTGAGAAAAGTGAACTTGACATCAAATTGATAAACAAGCCAACTCATTTATGCAACTAAGGCAAGTAAAGTTCTTACCGTTTCAAAATGAGCAACCGGAGAGAATGTGTCATCGAAGTCAATGCCTTGTTACTATGAATAGCCTTTTACAATGAGGCAAGCTTTGTTTTTTTCAATTGTTCCATCTGAATGGTACTTTATTTTGAACACCCATTTGACTCCAATTGCATTTTTGCCTATTGGTAAATCCACTAATTCCCACATCTTATTCTTCTAAATTGAATTCAACTCTTCTTTCATTGTATTGCACCATTCTTCTTTCTTTATGGCTTCTACAAAGCTTATAGGATCAGCAACAAATAAGACTTGTGTTGACTCATAGATTTCACTTAAAGATCTGAATTTTCTATGCGGAATTTCATCAGAAGATGAGCTGCTACTGCTTGAAGGACTTGAAGTTGTTAAAGTTGAAGGAGATGTGCTTGAAGAACTCAATGGAGCTGGTGTAGTTTCTTCAGTTGGTGGAGCTTTAATTTGAATAGCCTCATTGCTTTCATTCTACTTCCAATTTGCATCTTCATCAAACATAACATTCCTACTTATAATAACTTTGCCACTAATTAGATTATATAGCCTATATGCTTTAGATTGAGAGCAATAACCAACAAAGATACATTTTGTTAATTTTTATTAAGTTTGTTGCAATTATGTGAATCAACCAAAGCATAGGCAATACAACCAAAAATCTTTAAGTGGCTTACCCAAGGTTTCTTACCACTCCAAGCCTCATATGGTGTTTGATTTAGGATAACCTTTGCTGGTGATAAATTCAATAAATAAACAACAGTTGCAACAGCTTCCACCCAAAATTCATTTGGTAGCCCTTTAGCTTTAAGCAAGCTTCTTACCATCTCAACAACAGTTCGATTCTTCCATTCAGCTACACCATTCTTCTCCGGAGTGTTTGGAGCAGTCAACTCTCTATACAGCCCTTCTTCTTCATAAAAATGAATGAATTCTTGTGATAAAAATTCTCCACCTTTGTCCATACGAAGAGTCATAATACAGCTTCCACTTTGCTTTTCCATAAGTGCTTTAAACTTCTTGAAGGTTTGAAATGTCTCAGACTTGAGATGAAGAAAGTAAACCCAGCTCATGCGACTATAGTCATCTATAAATAACAAAAAATACCTACTCCCACCAAATGATTTTGTTTACATAGGACCACATAAATCAGCGTGTACAATCTCTAGTGAACTAGATGCCCTTCTAGATTTTCCCATAGGAAATGGGTTCTTACATTGTTTCCCATATACACATCCCTCACATACATCTAAGGACTCTATTTTAGGTAACCCAAAGACCATTTCCTTTTGACTCAATAATTTCAGACCCTTTACATTCAAATGCCCATATCATAAATGCCATAAACTAGACTCATTCCTTTCTTTGACAATAAGAGCATGATTTCCCACTTTAGAAACTTCAAGTGGAAATAACCTATTAGCTGCCATTTTAACATTTACAATGACCTAATTTGATTTTTTTATCCTTAACCACACATGAGTAATCATCAAATAAAATTGAATACCCACTAATCAAGAGCTGCCCAACACTCAACAGATTAGATGACAAACTAGGAATAAAATAAACATTATGTATGAGGTTTGTGTTACCATAATCGTTTTTAATTGCCATAGTGCCTTTGCCCTCCACTTGCACTTGCTTGTCATCTCCAAGCGTTACTTCTAATTTGATTGTCTCATCCAACTCTTTGAATAGCAAACTTGCATCAGTCATATGATTAGAGCAGCCACTGTCTAAATACCAAATGTTATTCTCAACAATTGCATCTTTTTTATAAGCCATAAACAAATTGATTTCCCTTTCTTCTTATTCTTTAGCATAGTTTGATTGTTGTTGTTTTCTCCAACATTCTGCCTTCACATGCCCATACCTCTTGCAGTGATAGCATTGGACACCACTTTTACTATTTGGCTGCTTTAATTCATATTAGTTGTCTCCTCGTCCTCTACCATTGTTGCGACCACCTCTGCCATGTGATCCTCCTCTACCACGTCTTCTATCAGTTGCTACTCTTTGATCATTTCTTTGGTTGTATGTCTCCCCCTTCATAATGCTTTTTCTTCACTCTTCTCATCTTGCCTATTTAATCTTGCCTTATGAGATTGCAAAGATCCCATTAATTCATCAAATGAGTATGTAGCTAAGTCTTTTGACTCTTCAATGGCTGCTACAGCATGATCAAACTTTGGAGTGAGACTCCGCAACACCTTTGCAACAATAGTTTAATCAGAAACCTCCTCCGCGTAGGACCTCATTTGATTAACAATTGCAGCTATTCTAGATAGAAAATCTTGCACTGATTCTCCACTTCTCATGTGTAAAGTTTCAAAATCACGACGAAGAGATTGGAGATTCACCGTGATTACCTTCGAAGAGCCTTGGAATGTCGTCTGCAAAGTTGTCCAAGTTTCTTTAGTTATAGTTGCTGCTGCATTTTTAGAGAAAATTGACTCATGGACATCTTGTTGAATGAAGAACAATGCTTTAGATTCCTTCTTCTTGTTTTCTCTCAATTTGGTTTCGTCATCTGGGTCAACATACCCATTTTCTACCAAGTCCGACAACTCTTGAGACCTGAATAGAGTCTTCATTTTGATATTTCAGAATTCATTGCAATCACCTTTAAACACAGGTATTGCTTGTTGAGATATGCTCATAACATTGCCATTTGTTGCCATAATTTTTTGTTCGCCCAGTTACAAACGAACCAGCTCTGATACCACAATGTTGGGTAGAGAACAAAAAAACAAAGTAAAAATATGTAACAAAGAACTGATGAATAGCAGAGAAAAATAAAACTTGTATGAGCTGAAAATATGATATTTATTCACTAACTTAACTTGCCTTTAAATAGGCATTACATGAAACAAACTAACTTAAAAAAAGCAGAAATTTTTGGCACTAACAAAACACGATAACAGTAAATAGAAAAATCAGCAACTAACTAAGAAAATCATGGAACTAATAGCCAGTAACAACTGAAACTACAGCTATCAATTTGAATCATATTCCAACATGGAGAGCTTGCCTTAACAGCCTTTCCACTTTGGATAATCTCAGCGAGAAAAGCAATCACAAATTCACCATGCCCAGTTTGCCTGTCCGAAGATGAGTCAGATAAACATGCTCTTATTACCTATTACAAAGCAAGGAAATGCTGGAGTCTTTCAGGCTTAAGTTTGGCGAGTCTTAGCCCCATAAATTTCTTCCAATGAATCTAGAATTTCTTCTCTCATAAAAACATTGAAGGGTGCGGTGTGTTGGTGATTATTTATTTGCAACTGTGGAAAAGTCGTAATAATGCTGTGTGGAACAAAGTGTTTGATGGAACCACCAGAATTCTGAATGAAGCAGGTAATCTCCTTAGTTAATGGCAAATTTGACAAAGAACCCTACTCCACCTGATGAAATTGTCAACTCTGAAAATGGCAAGATCTGTTGGAGAAGACTGGACAAGGGTTAGCTTAAACGAAATGTTGACGCATCAGTTTTCCATAAAAGCAGCAAGTTAGGAGTCAGGTGTGTCATAAAGGATGCTTCATGTAGCTTCTTAATGGCAAATATCTATACCAATGCAGAATTTTGGATCCCCAAAGATGTTAAAGGCATTAAGAGTCTGTGAAACCCTTAGTTAGGTGAAGAACAAGCAGTTGTCAAGGGTGATAATGGAGATGGATGCCTTTGGTATTTTTGAGGCGCTTACGACAAGGCAAAGTGACCAGTCTATTGTCGGATTAATCCTCGACGAGTGCATTCGCTTGGTAAAAGAACTAATACTTCTTGTTATCTTTTCTGATAATCAATAAAATGCAGCTAATTATTTTCAGAGAAAAAGACTGGCTTCTAATATGATTATTTAATTTAATAACTAAAATTTGTTGTGACATCTAGTAAAACATTAAATTCAAATTTATTCTTTTTATCCACTATGAATAATTTCATTCTTTAACCAAAATTATAACCGACCACTTTTATTTTAAATTTATGATAGCTGATAATGGTAATGATGATAAAAAAAATAGTATCTTTTATGATTAGAAACAAACAAGAAGAAAAGGTAAATTTCTGGCTATATGTATCTAACCGTTTGTGAAGAAAACCACAAACAATTCCATGATTTGAGGGGTAAAAGACAGGGACTAAATCGTCATTTGAATGTTTGGATCAAAATCAAGGTAAAAGTCAAGAATATCTATAATAATATACTTTTGTAGATGAGTGTGCCAATGTGGTTCTCTAATTAATGCACCCTTGGATTTGGGTTCCTAGGGGAAAAAAAAGTTGCAAATTCAAAGTATTTTTTATTTTTTGAACTAAAGTATTTTTTATTGTTTGTTGGAATTTTACTAAATTTATATTAATAACTCAAGTTTAGATTTAACTTTTTTTCAAAAAAATTGTTCTCTTTTACCCTAAAATTATAGGTATCTATAGGTATGTTTAACTATCATATATATTAGTAAAATATAACATTTTATATAATATATTCTTTACTTAAATATTAAATAATTCACATTATTTTATTAAAATAATATAATTTATATAAAAACTTGCATCAAATATGAAGTTATTAAAAAATAAAAAATTGACTTATAATTCAATATGAATAACTAAAATAAGTTTATAAATTGTAATAGTTGAAGTGCAAATAAAACTACTTAGCAATTGAACTATTTTAAAAAAAAATTAGATTTAATAAAAGACTTTGGATAAATAATGAAATATTCTCTAATTAGTTAATTTGAGAAAGATTTTTCATGTGTTTAATAAGGTGCCAAATGTCTAATATATGCAATTATGAGTTGATTATTGCGTTTCTAATTTTGAATATACCCGTTATAAATCTTTCATAAAAAGAGAGAATGGCTTAATTATAAGGTTAATTGTCTTTTTCTTCTTGGTCAAAAATTTAAAATCATATGTGGATTATATTAATGAAAACAACCCAATTGGGGCAATAACAGCAACGTTTATTTATATATAGGGTCCATTATCTCATTATATAGATTTGCTCCATTTAAGCAATTAGCAAACAACCATTGTTTATTTATTTATTTACTAAAGGTGCAAGCAACTATATATATATATATATATATTTGTTAGATAATTGCATTGTTAGAAAATTTTTATTATTTTTATACAATTTAAATCGAATTAGATAAATCAAAGTTTATTACATATCAGGGATTTAAAAAAATTATATTGATGTGAAACTGTTCTTCCATAAAATTCAATTGCCAAAAAAATTCATATTTCTTAATTGGATTGTAAAATTTGTACAATATCATCATTGATAAATATTTGAGTGCGAGCTTAAACGAACCGCGACATGTAATTAGATATTTTCTTAATGTATTTTTTTTTGAAAATTATGTTTATAAATTTGAAATAATTTTTTATTTAAAATGTTGGTTTCTAACTTCATTAAATTATTCTAATGATAAAATAAAAAATAAAAAAAATTATTTAATTTCCCTAAAGTAATTGCTTTGCAAAAATATTTCTCCAACTTTGGCTGCATTAAATTCTCAACAAATTAGAAATGCAATTTTTTGAAAAGAGTAAGATCCAGGTGCAAAATTTGAATCCCAAGCAAAAGAGTAAGGGAAGGTGACCCACTCCACTGGCACAGCTAGAGGAGGCAAAGAGCAATTGTCTATTGGCATTTGGGGCAGTAGTACACCTATTGACGCTCCTTTCCTTAATTGCAACAAATATACTATACTATACATACCTCCATTAATACCATAAAAAGCCTCACGAATTTTTTTCATTAATATTTAATGTTTGCCATGGAGCCTACCCTTAATTACCATCCCCCATTGATTCAAGTGGTTGAGATTGGTTCAAATTTTAGGGACATATAAACGTTGAACTGCTTATTCACGGCTGATTAATTTCAGCTACAAAATTCACTTCATTTAAAAATAGATGTTTTAGATACCTCCCCTCTATCTTTTTTAAAAAAAAAAACCTTAATTGTCTAATGAGATAGATTTTTTTTTTTTTTTTTTTGTGACATGTGGTGTGCCCTTGTAGGACCAATTTATAGTACCGAAAAATGACCTCTATTTGCCTCAGTTTTACAAGAGTCAGTTGCTGGTAGAGGATGCACCAGAAATTGCAGCTTTCCAATTTCAATAGACCTGCCTTCAGCAACAAACTTGACAAGACAGAGAGTTGAATTTTGGACATCATACATGCCCAATCATTTTCTCCAAGTTTTGGAAGTTA